>OENM01000480.1:0-74109 GCA_900239745.1 Rotaria magnacalcarata | reverse complement strand
ACAATCGTTGAGTTCTTATGGTAATTAGTTGTGCTATTGTAATTACCAAAGACAAAGTTATCGGGTCGAAAAAGTTGACCGAATGGACCACTACGAACGGAATCCATGGTTCCTGGTTCAAGATCAACAAGTACAGCACGTGGAACATATTTACCTCCTATGAAGTAAACGAGTTTCAAGACATAATATTATTTTTGGTATGATATGTTTACCAGCTGCTTCATTGTAATATACATTGATACGTTCAAGTTGAAGATCAGAATCGCCATGGTATGCACCTGTTGGATCAATACCATGCTCATCAGAAATAACTTCCCAGAACTAAAAGCACAATCAAGATATATTATGATTGATAAATGCATTGAATCGTTAAGTAGGTTAAAGTTATTCATCATCTATATTCTTCTTTCGACTGAGAAGATTTTTAGTTTTTGTAACTGATTTTTAGCAAAAGATATTCAACTAACAAACGTATATAAGTTTTGAATATTCCATAAATTTCAATGGTTGTTCGAAATTCTATCCCAAACAAAAATGTCCACAAAGCCTTTTGCATACTTTGGAACCTATTTGATTTCCACATTGACCGGCTTGGATATGAACAATTTCGCGCATCTTCTTTCTGAAGTAGTTATATTGTATCTTATGAAACTATATTGTGCAAGAGACAAACACAGTTGTGATACTCGACGGTCGAACAGATTATATGAAGAAAAAAAAAGAATGAGAGGAGAATGTGAGAGAGAGCGCGAGAGAAAAAGAGAGAGAGAGAAAAAATACATCAGTAACAAACAGCCGACGAGCACGTCATTCGTTTATTTTTCTCTCTTCATGTGTCTTTTATTGAGCCTCACTGTTCGCCTATGCAAGATAGACGGACGGATGAGAAAGATGCGTTGGTTGCGCACTAAACCATCGTAGGCACAGCCTATCGAAGAAACCACTACTGATAGAAACAAATGAATCATGCCTATGTGTATAATCTATCTAAAATTGGACATAGAAAATAGAACGTAGGAGATCGAACACATGCATGTCAAGTTATTCATTGCACGCCTCACTTAGCAAAGCAGTAAACCGTGTTTTTTTCACATAGAATAGTTGATAAACATTGTCTCCATGATATAAATAACACGAAAAACTTATTTGGTTTCTCAGAAATTCGCAGCAAAAAGAAAATACGAAGTTGATAAGGAAAATTTTGTGCAAAGTTTTTGAAGCTAATAAAATAAATTAGCATTTGGATTTTTTTGAAAAGTAATGATCGCATTTTTATTCAGATTGCTTTTTCTCTTGCTTGGAATAAATTTTAATTAAGCAATCGACATTATTATTTTAGAGCTATCAATGTTATTAGTTCACTTTTCTAATCGAATAGTGTATAAGAGCGATTAAAAGAAAAAATGAATACTAAGTATATTAAATTTTCCAATGTCAGTCTCAGTAAATTAGTAGCTTGTAATGTGTTTTAGACGAACAATCTCTTTCAGAGCCTAGGGAACCGGTTATCATAGTTAAGAAAATGTTTGTTGTCCATTTCTGAGTAGATCTCTGAAAAGTCTCACTTTTTGATACTTTTTTTTACGCGGGAATAAAAATTTTCAGATGATTCAACAAGTAATATACAGGAAATATATTCATTTCATTGTAATTATTCTGGAAATGAATTCTATTTCTCTTCATACTATTTATATCAATCAAAACAAAAAACAAATTCTAATAATTTACATAAAAAAAAAACACCGCATTTATGCATCATATTCGAACGGAGAAGTTTGATCATCGTCGGATTCATATTCTTCATCATGTTGATCGGTATGAGAGTGTTCTTCATGAGTTCCATGATTAGAATTATCTGATGTTAATGAATTGTTCGAATTACTTGATGATTCCGATGATGTTTGATAGTAAAATAATTCATTTGTACGTGCGAATTTATTTGCTTCGATTTTGTCGTCATCATTTTGTAAATCGAAATATGTTGTTGATGGATTAGTTGGATTAATAGTTGGTAATTCTTGCATAGGCAATTGTGGTAATCGACGGCTAGTATTATTTGTTTGCGGCTGTGGTTGAACTGTATTTATTATTGGCGATGAAGTGTGAACAGGAACTATTCGAGTCGCTGGAATCATAATTCTAGAGAAATAAATGTAATGTAATTTCAAACCGATGAAATACGTATAGTAATAATAACTAACCTTGGAGCTCCAAACCAATTATTAGTATCGTTATCCATGGAATTATGAGAATCAATCGAATCATGTCGACCAGTTGTGTAGGTTTCATTAGCCAATAATGGTTCATGTTGATCAGATGATTGATCTAGATTTCCTAAATAAGTTAATAATTAAAATAAATAAAAATTTATTCTTCTTCCTACGTGTTGTAGTAAAGAAAAGAGCAGCTCGTGGTCGAGTATTAACAGTTTTCTTTGGCGTTGTTTCACTAATAATCTGATGATTACGCTTAACTATTGGTGGTGGTGGTGCTTGCTGACGTTGCTGAGTTGATGATACAGTTGCAATGCGCCCATTTATTGGTAAACGGCGACCATTAGGTACTGCTATGGTTTTTGTTTTTTGTTGATCATTTGTCGTTGTTACTACTAATAATGGTCGTGTGTCTGGCGATGCTAGTGCTAGTGAAGGATTTTTCGAAGCCATTGTTGATGATTTCGGTGTTGTCATTATGGCAGGACGAGGCGGAGCTTTCGGTGCTATTGGTGTAGCAATGGGTAGAGCATGAATAGCGTTTGGATCTGGAACGTTTAATGTTTTACCATATTGAGATTTAGAAGAAATACCATCTATAGGTCGTCCATTTGAGCGTTTTGTTTCATCAAAAATAATTAGATTTGGAACTTTCTTACTCGGCGAATGAATATGTCCATTTTCAAGAGCAGGACTTAATTCGCCAGATGTAGAAGGTCTACTTTTATCCAGGATTCCATGTTCTATAGTCTGGGGAAAACATAAAATTCATTAGCATGCATAGTTTTTTTTTAATCGCATTGCACATCTCAATGTGAAGACATTGGGATTGAGGATTTGACTTTAGTGTTCGTAGTTTTTATAGAACTTGTTGTGTCGAAATTTAGTTAGAGTGAAAGCTAACATCGGATACGGATAATTGCCTCAATGAAAGCTTTGTCGTGAACAGTAAGTGTTTAGATAAAGATGAGTATATAAAAACATGGCATGCGAACTTAGTCATTCGTGAAACTTGTGATATGTTGAATCTGTATTCGAATTTCTCTTTTAAGAAGTGAGTGAAAAATCGGATTAGTCTTTTTATAATTACGTTTTAGCGAATGTAATTTATTTTTGTGAGTTGTGAAGTTTGAAAGTTCGGTGGTAGGATTTTGTAGTGTTCGAAAGTCAAAAGGTTTTAGTGGTGAAAAATATAAAGACAAATGACTCAGATAAATGTACACTACAAGTGATAGACATACGAAGTTCTTAGTAGACTGAAAGTTTTGCCATAAAGAAATCTATTTTTCTACTATATGAAAAAGAATTTCTTCGTTAAGAATTCCATTAGGAATAGTTTAAAATTACTATTCAATATAGACGAAAAAACAAATAACCAATTCATTTGATAGGTTTGAATAAAACAAGATTTTTTCAATTTTAATATTTTTAGATAATTGTATTCTTCGAGACAATAAATTCATTACCGATGATCGATTTGATGAAGTTCTTTGAATTTCCAGATGACGGCAAGATGGTCGCCGTCCATCAGAATCACTTTCATGAAGAGCTTCTCTTGAATAGACACGTTCTTTAAGTACTGACACCAGCCGATTTAATGCGGAACTCTATTCAATATGTAAAATAAACATACAACATGATATAAATTCATTTATTGAAAAGTCAATAGCACCAATGAATTTCTTGGATAAAATCGAATATATATTTATGTATGACTATGAGGCTTTGCATGAAAAAAGTGATAGTGCTGTAGTTTTCTATGAAAGACTGACGTCAATCTTTTTGTTTCTCTCATTATCATGATCTATTGAATAAGTGCTTTTGTGAGAGACAAGTGTTATCGTTATGTTTATAGTATGTTATGTATAATTCGATATGTAAACTTACGCCCTCATTAACATGACCTTGTTTATACGAACGATAGTTATCGATATACAAACAAATGGCATAGACTTTTCCAACAGTTAATTTCGGGTGACCCGGAGTACCATGTAATTCTAAAAATACGAAAGAATTATTTTCAAAATGATAAAAGATAGATTCTGTATAGTTTTACCATTCTTAGCTGGTACGACAAGATCAAGTAATGGTTTTGTTCCACCTTCATGTAGTTTAACAGTTTTCTTAGCAAAATTTGGCCATAATTTACATATGACTTCACGTAATTCATGATCTGCTTCATCCATTTCTTCAGCTGCTAAATTGAACTTTGTCGATGAGTAAATTAAGTAGTTATATAGCAGACACAAAAAGCTTACCAACACGCATTTTAATACCAAGAGACTCACGAATAAGGGCAAAAAGTGTTGTAGTAAAATGTACCTGACGTTTTTCATCGATTGGCATGTTCATTCGAATTAAACGCTAAATAGATATTTAGATTATCGTAGAAAATTTCAAGTGAACGCAGTATTTTCAACATTTCTACAAGCTTTAGGTAAGTATATCATTGCTGACCCGCAAATCTTTTCTTTCGGGCTATTTCGAAAGAAACATAACTAATGGTTATGTGAAAATTAAATTTATTTTCAAGAAGACAAGATTCAACCTTGAAAACGATTGTTTTTGTTTCATAAACTATCTCATGAGAATGTGTCACGCATACTTCTCTCCTGATTATTCTAGATCACAAGGTATCCGTTATTAGCATTGTTAGATATTGATTAAATTCGCACACTAAAATTAGTTTTTCCCGATAGATTTTCGATCATCTGAACATGAACTGACACGACAGTGAAGTCTCGATCGATTAATCAAGCACGGCACATCCTCAACATCAGACCACTTGAAGTTATTTAATCGAATCTCACTTGCATCTTCTCTTTTGAATTCTAGGACATACTTTATATGCTAATTTCGACGGACATTTCGTTCCAAAACCAACCGGCGGTGACATAAGCTGCAGCATTTCAAACATTTTCGTATATTCCAATCTTCCCCTATTTAAAATTCCAACAAATGATATGGAAAGAAAAACAAGCGAACGAGCAACATTTACGTTCCATCAGGATCATATTCTGACCACGATCGAATAAATTCATCGAGATGATGTGCTCCCAATATAGATGAATCTCGCGTTAAATAATCAAAATTATCCATAATAACAGCCACGAATAAATTCAACATCTAAATCAATGTTTTTCTGTTCCGACCGGAACGATTCCTAATTTGTTTCACTTACCAAAAATGATGAGAAAAATACAAATGAACAAAAATAAAGATATGCAAAATCCGATCCACACTTCGGGGGACTTTTGGTATGATGATATCGACTATTGTACGGTGGTTGACATTCAACATCAGCTCTACATGCTAACATAACTGCTTGCCAACTCTCGCCTGTTGCACATCTGATTATTCAAATGAAGAAAGAAATAAAAACAAGAAGAGATTAGAAAACAAAAAAAACGAAATACGCAAAAGCTGCTTGTTGTGTATAGTGTGTCCCATGAAAAGCATTAAATTAGCAAACAATAATCACAAATACCTGAACAAGAGCATTAAAGCATATAGAAAATTGGCAAAGTTATTGTGTCGAGTTATCTCGGATTTTCCCGAGTCCTGACGAACATTACCAAAAACCTTATTTGGAAAGAAAACATATGAAATAAATAAACTATATTAGCATGCATGAGAAGTTAAAATAATATGAAATAAAAAGAAAGAAAAACTTCAACACTGTCACAGAACGAAATAAGAAACTATATGATGCAAAAAAAAAAAAATAGAAACTACGAATAAATATTATCTATGTTCATCTAGAGAATTTCGATTTTTCTCTTGCCTGAATAAGACGAGTGTGGCTTGAAAAATGTTCTGAAAATTATTGTGAGTGTTCATCGTCGATGTATGATCGACTTTTATATTTCCATACATCTGTTGTGTAAATGAAAGTTTTCTTTTTAAACTCGTTCACTACTTTAACTAATCACTTCAAGACAAGACAATAGACCTAGTTTTTCATACCTGCATGCCAATGATAGCATAAATAAAAAAGAGCATAGCAATTAATAAACAAACATAAGGAAGTGCCTTAATAGAAGAAGAAAAAAAAAATAACGAACTTATTTTGTATTTCAAGAGAAATAATAGTTTATATTTTACTTTAAACGATTGCACAAAGGTCCATAGTAAAATACGGATTGTATATCCTTGACGTAACAGTTTGATTAAACGAGCAGCACGAAATAAACGAAGAAAGCCCAAATTAAGTAATGTATTCTATAAATAAAAAAGTAAAAAACATAGCAACAGTCCGGAAGTAGAATTTAATAAAATTGAGTTGATAGAAAAATGATTCTATGCTTTTAAATCGTGACTATGTATATCTTTTAGATCGATCCACAATGAGCTATGAAGCATCGAATCAACCTTATCTCTACTCCAGATTCGATTAGAAAAAAGAACTATCTTACCTTGTGTTTCTGCGGTCCAGCTGTCACAGACATATTCGCTTTGCCGCTAAACTAAAACAAATAAACCGATATTAATTGCATGAATCTTATCCTATCTCTAGATGGATATATGTAGACGTACTCGAAATTCAGTAACAAGTACATCAGCAATACTACCAAGTACTGTAATAAAATCGAATGCATTCCAACTATCACGAAAATAATTCTAAAAATTCATTTAAAATAAAACGTTTTCTTTACAAATCAACATTAATCCTCATTCTACATACTCTTAAACCAAACGCAATAATTTTTAAAATACTTTCAACAGTAAATAAAGCGGTAAATGTCGTATTAGCGTATGTTAATATATCATTGTATGCCGGTGGACTTTTATAATACTATAAACATAAATTGATCTTCAGAAAAAAACAAACCAACGATGGTATTCAACTTACTTTTCCCATGAGGACAAAAGTATTAAGTGCAATCATAACCATAATACAAAATTCAAAATAGGATGACGTACACAGTAGCCATATTCGATAGCGTAATGAACCTTCTTTTTTCGGTCTACATCTTTGTATAGGTTTAGCATTCAATGCAAAATCGATACATGATTTCTATAATATTTTCATAGAACAAGATTTAGGAAAGAAATAATGAATTAAAACTACTAACTTGATTTTTTTCTATTTCTGCTTCTTCTAATTCTTTTTGTCCTTGATCTTGAAATGTAATAATAATTAAAGCGACGAATATGTTGACGAAAAAAAATGGAAATACAATAAAATAAACTACATAAAACATCGCAACTTCAAGACGATGACTTGGCTGAGGACCACGATTAACGCCAGTCGCATCAATGGAATGTTGTAAGACACTAAACAATAAGACAAGCAGGAGTTGCTTGCTTTTCTAAAAGAACAAAAATAACTTACGTTGGCCATCCTTCACCTGTTTGAACAGTGAATAAAGTTAGCATAGCTTTCGGAACATTGTCATATGTAAAATCATAGGGTTCCCACACTCTGTCTTGACGTATCGGTTTGTTTTTACCAGTACCAAAATCAAAAAATTTTCCTCTATAAAAACAGAAAAAATTGTAATAGAAAAGCAAAGAGCCGAATGTATCGATACATACTTGCATTCTTCAGGTGTTAATTTCGATAAATCGGTGCATCGATAAAATTTTCCTTTGAACAATTGTACAGCAATAACAGCAAAAATAAATTGAAATAGCATATAAACAATTCTAGAGGAATAGAATTTTCAACAAAAGGGAATATTTGAAAAAGAATTCTTACAAAATAGTCAAAACATTAGATAATGAAGTAATAACACAGTCAAATACAGCTTTTAATTTTGGTACACGATTAATTGTTTTCAGCGGACGCAATACACGAAGAACACGCAACGATTTAATTGTATTCAAATTTTTTCCAGCTCCATTTTCACTGTAGGAAACAAAAGTTCGATATTGATTATTTGAGCAAATTTTCTTACGTAAAACCAAATGCAACTAATGCACAAATAACAACAAGTGCATCAAGTAAATTCCATATATCACGACAATACGCTCCTTCGTGAAATATAACACCTAAATCGACAATCTGGAACAAAAATAGAGGTTTTGTTTTCTAATTATTTTACAACTTCTTTAAGCAACCTTTAATAGTAGTTCAACAGTGAATACACCTGTAAATGCATAATCAAGATAGTTCAATATTAAATTACGAGTTGAATTTTCGTGTACAGGATCTTCAGCAGCTAATGATATTGAACTCATACATATAACAATCATAATAAGTAAATCAAAATAGCGAAGAGTAACAATAAAATGACAAAATCGACGAATCCTATAAATAAAAGAATTTAATAAAGTTCGCAGAAAATTAACTTCAAGTTTATCGGTAAGCAATGCCTTTTCTATATGACGTGATGAATGTAGAGTAAACTTACGGGTTAGTACTACTGAAAATGAACAGTGAGCTGGACGGAAGAATTGGTTTGACGACCCGCGCTTGTTCTTTTTTCATTGCTTCGGCTGCAGCTGCAGCTTCTGCTGCTTTCTTCTTTGCTGCTTCTTCAGCGCGCGCTTTCGCTGCCTCTGGATCATCCATTCCCGTCATTTTATCGAATGCCGCTATAGAATAGAAAATTTTCTTTGAAGTTTAAAAAATGAAAAACAACACTACATGGAATCAAAACTGGGCCAAGATCATAGTCAAGTCCAGGTATATAGTCCAAATCAGCTTTAGCAAATAAATTCCGATCTAAATATTCGTCAGCGTTTACATTTTTTGGCGAAATTGGTGGTTGCTCGACAGCTGCATTCGCTGTCTTTTCAGTTTTTTCCTTCTTTGCTGCTGGTTGAGTACCCGTTTTAGTTGCTGGTGTTTTTTGCTCTGTTTTCTTAGCTTTCGAATCAGCTGCAGTCACTGCCGGCGTCTCGGTTGATGAAGAGCCCAATTTGAACATGGCTTCAACATCTTTTGTTTCACGTTGGCGTTTCTAAAATGTTTCCTATAGTAGTTTTTTTTGTTTCTTTTTATGAATCTAATAGATTACTTCTTCTTCAGCTGCTTGTTCTTCTTCTTCACCTTTCGTCAGTTCATGAGCATTTGCTAAATTATCAACAGCAATAGCCAAAAACACATTGAGCAGTGTATCTAATATAGAATACGATTCTAAAGATTGTTCGATACAAAAGCTAAAATCTTACAATTGCCAAATAAGACAAGAATAATGAAATAAAGCGAATAGATCATGCCTTTACCATTGGGTCCACCTTGAGAAATAATACCATTATACATAATTTCATTCCAATCTTCACCCGTTAAAATCTAAAAATAAATCGAGATGAGATTTTATTTGAAATACAAATGAGAACATGTAATTAGATAATGTATTTTACTTGAAAGACAGTTATAAGTGCAGTAGCAAATTTATTAAAATTTTGTAATGGTGTTCCATCTTCAAAATTGAATCTATTCGAATGTAGTAAAAACAAATATTTCATCAGTACGTTTTTCAAAATAAAATTAGTCACTTACTCGCCACCGAACAATTGCATGCCCAATAGTGCAAATATGAGTATGAATAAGAAGAGTAGAAAAAGTAAACTAACGATTGATCGCATACTACTCAAAAGAGATACAACTAAATTTCGAAGAGATGCCCAATGTCTACAAAAGTTAAATATAGAAATTATTTTCTAAGTGCTAAATTGTTAAAGATTATTGATGAGAAGGAAACATGAGATGTTCGAGTGACTAGTTCCACAGACATGAATGACATTAGACACCAGGAAGTAGATCTATTCATTATCGACGGTTCATCCAGTTAGTTTACAGTTCAAGTCAAAAGCGACACAATTAACTCGACTAAAAATCTTCAGAATATGATCAAACAAGTTCGATAAAGCGGTTTGTAAAGCGATCGATGGGTCCGATCACAACAATAGTCAAGCAAGCAATGTTATTAATTTATTCAGGAATATTATACGTACTATTGGACAATACGGAAAATACAAAAACAAAAGTCTTAACGAGAATGAAATGGATTTTTTTCTCAAAATTGGCACATCCTTTTGAAATTTTTATAGATTCGCTGTTTTTTTTCTACCGAAAGATCTTAGAAAAAACTGAACACAATCAATGTTTATTTAGAATATGCATCAGTAAGCGCATGATTTTATGCGAGTGAAGTAACGTTGACAATTCATGCATCATATCGTCATGCATCATATTATTTATGTTCAACGATATATAGATACAAAGCAGAAATAATGATTTAAGACAGTGATTTATCTTTCACGCAATTTTTCTTTGCGAAAGTGTCTAAATGTAATATTCCTTTCGGATGACAAGTATACACTTCATAATTAGATTCTAATTCTAGAGATGAAATCTTTTGGTTTAATATTTTAAGCCTTTAGCAGTTTTGACACGTTAGAAAATTAAAATCAACAATCATAGAAGAAGAAGAAAATTCATTTCCTTCTCCGAAACGATAAACCTTGATATTCGTGCGTCTCTTTAACGATAAATTCATGGTGCATGAAATTGCTTTATTAGTGTAATTCCATGAACCGAATTTCCGCTGAAAGTTTCATAAAAATATCACGCACAATGTCAAAGTTAGATTTTCTGTTTTTAAATGAGACGCCCTCGTAAATACACTCCACTCATCATTAATATATTGCATTAGTGGTTACTAATAGAAAGCAAGAGAATTATAGATTTTTTATATGTATCCGATGAGGAAAGAAATCAAACATTTTTTCTTTTGACGGAACACATTTCTACTGAATCAATAATTAGTGTTAGAATGGATGAAACAAAAAAAAAAGAAGAAGTATACGAACCGTGTGACTTTAAAAATTCTCAATAAACGTAAAGAACGTAAAACTGATACACCAAAGGACTCTTCCGGATTGAAATGCGTCCAAATAACTTCAAATATTGATCCAACAATAACCTTAAAAACACAAAACTTCAAGACTAGAACATCAAGAAGAAAGAAAAACATACGATAAAATCAAAAATATTAAACGATGATGCAAAATATTGATCAATACCAAGACCATACATTTTAAAAAGCATTTCAAAAACGAATAAACCAAGAAATACAAATTCGGCAATGTCTAAGAAAAGCGAGAATAAAACATAACCGATGCATTTCCTAATAAATAAACCTACATAAAAAATCAGTAAGAAATTGTTTTTGCCCATCGTGTTCAATAGCTACACATGCAGTATTAAGAAAAACAAGTACAATAACAGCCCAATAGAATGCTTGAGTTTTAACGAGAACACGAATTTTACTCCTATATAGAGATATTCAAGGAAAAATGAATAGTTTCATGTAATTTTTTATTTTTTGTCGTACTTAATCACACGTTGTTGAATATTCCAGCGACGAGTAATGGTTCGCGGTCGATCAGGTCGTTCAGCGCCACCGGGTGTACGACCACGATTGAATGCATGATCTCAAAAACAGACAGAATATTTAACGATAAACCTTCTCAACACGAAGTCAATTGAAATGTTTCATTCTATATAGGCAATGATCTTTTTTTATCAGGTGATAAACGGTTCGAATGAAGTTAATGAGTGGTATGTTTTATGCCTAGCAATACTTGAGTTAAGTAGTTGCGCACTAAAGAGCATTTGTAGATTTTTGTTTTTATTAATAAGAAACTGAAGAATTCCCTGACGAGAACATATGAAATATTCATAGGTGACATAGTGTCTATTCGCATTCAGAATGAACTAACACTTTGGTATGGATATCGAAGGTTAAAAGTTATTATCAAAAGTACCGAGAAATATACTTGATCCTATTCTATTCGAATGAAGATGAAATTAACTAACACAATTCTCTTCAGCAAGAGTTCGATCACATTGTTCAGTAAAGCCAATGAAAATATGTATGCTATAGCATTGCTAATTGATAGGAAGCTATTTTCAAACAATAGAAAGTTTCTTCAATATCGTTTTTATTTTGTACAATGAAATTACTTCAATCTGTAGATACAAAGTGGCTCATTTGCCTTGAATAGAATTAATTTTTCATAATGAAGATCGTGCTATTTACAAATACATATCGGAAGTATAGTAATTATTTCTGTTACTCCTTATGAATAATTCAACAACCGCATCCAATCCAGTAGTCTAGTATTTTCTCTATTACTAATACTAATTTTTTTCAAATCTGAATAGAATGCAAGTCATCATGCTATCGGATAAATAGTTCGAAACATAATTGCTGGTAATGACTTTTTTTTAGAATAATCTCAGTGCTATTAGAACAAAGACAACCATTCCGTGTTGTCTTTTTTTTCCTGCTTTGCCTACAAAAGGATTATGCCCATTGTAGTTTTCATAGATGTATTAAAAATGATTCAACCGAAAGTAAACGATTAATTGTGAATAATTGATTTTCATACATACCAATATCTTCCTCGTCGTCATCTAAACTTTGTTGTTTTCCTGTTCGAAGAGGTCGAGTTCTTTTCGTTGCTGCATATTTTCGAGCTGAAAAATAGTCAGATTAAAGAAAGACAAAAAATAAGCACGAAACTTCTTTATAATTACCTTCGTGTATAGCACGTCGTTCTTGTTCAGTTGTTCTTTCTTCGTGTAAGATCACATCCTCTAGAGATAAAAGAAAAATGAATTCATTGTTCTCTGACCGAATAAATTAACTGACCAGCTCGATTAATCCATTCAACGTAATTATTATATTCTCTTTCGACTTGTTGTTGACGACGAATTTTAACAAATTCTCGACGATTTTCTACACGTTCTCTTTCTTTTGCGAATTCTCTATTAAAAACAAAAATTCGAAAATCCTCTTCGATCAACACATCCAAAAATTTTTACCCGCTCAAAACACCAAGCACAAGATTAAGCATAAAAAATGAACCAAGTATAATTAATGGTACAAAATAGAGCCAATTAAATAATGTTCCTACTGCATCATTGGTCTATATTTATAAAAACAAACAAAGTATGACAGATACAGTATTTTCGTCTTCATATCGCCTACCCAATAAAGTACTTGTGTCCATCCTTCCATTGTTATACATTGAAAGACAGTAAGCATAGCAAAAATAATATTATCAAAACTTGTGATGCCCTTATTCGGGCCAACCCAATATTCACGACAAACAAGTGATTCATGTGGAATATTGCAGGTAAATACTCCATGTTTCATATTTAGCCAGCCCCACATAGGTTCTAATCAATGACAATAAGTACGAAGGAAATTAATAGAAATTTTATTTAGTCACCTCCAGGTACTCCACATGCCGTGGCTAATTCATTATCAGATTTGTATATTACTAGTAAGAAATATAGATAAAGTCGAATGGCAAGGTAATTTAATTAACTTACAATCTTCGCTATCATTGTCAACAGCTAGAGAGAGAAAAAAAAAAAAGAATTTTTTTTTTCTTTATAAAAATCATTCTATATTGACTTCGTCAGTAAAAAAACATGATCGATAGTAATATTATTCTCTAATTCTCATGAGAACATGATTGTGAAAACAACTTTTTCACCAATTAACAGTAAAATATTGCAGAAGAAAAAAAAAGATTTGTCGATTAATATAAGAAAAAAATTGTATCGTGCGAGAGTGCTAAATTAATAACATTTATTGAACACATTCATATGAGTTGTATTATATAAAAAGTTCAAATCTTAGCTTCATTACATCGACAAGATTTTTTCTCATGAAAATGGAAATTGACTGTTTTCTAATGTTATATTTGCATTTCTATGTGCAAAGGATAATAACATTTTAAGGTCATTTTTGTTTTAGCTGCGGGTATGAACTTTGAATGAATAAATCAATAATTGTTCAGTCATTTTCATCCAGCTTACGTGCCTTAAAATGAGACTAAGTATATCTTTTGAATATTTAAATTCCTCTAGCTACCGAACAGTCTAGCAAATTAAAAATAATCTAATTGCAAAATTGCATTTTAAGAAGAAAAAAAAAGATTTTTGTTTTTTATTGAAGTTTATAATTATTTTTAATTTCAATCAAAGATTAATTTTTCTTCTCCCTTAAGCCTATTTCTCATTTGCATGTTAATAGCTTTTTGTTGAAGCGATGAATTAATCTGGAATTCATATTGGTTTGGTGATTTTTTTTTCTAACTGACAAATAAACAACTTTTATTATTGAAAATTATTGATGCATAAAATGATTTCATCACATACTTAAATCTATGACTCTTAATGGAAGAAAAGGAAATATATAATTCTATTACAAGAATCATGACCGATATTTTTTTCTTTTTCTTCTTCTAATAGTAACATAAAGAAGCCCTGTAATTGTTATAATTCTAAGGCCTTCCGTCTTTTACGACGGAACAATATGTGAACGAGATAAATGTAGAAGGAATGCATAGATGAACGTCGTCTTATATAAGTTCATTTCCGATAGTTTTCCTGTCCAAACATAACAAGATGTTCTGTTACTGACCTGTTTTGTTTGCATAAAAGCAAGTTGTATGAAAAACTCCTGAATATAATTCAAGACCAATGATAGCAAAGATTACAATAGCAAAAAGAACTAGAAGAGCTATTTGAAATAATGGAGCCATTGCTTTTAATATAGATTTAAGCACCACTTGAAGACCTAGATTATATATGTTTTTATATAGATAAATATTTGTTTCAATATACAACAGTAAACATACTTGGAATGCCTGAGACAAGTTTAAGCGGCCGAAGTACCCGTACTGCCCGTAGAGTACGTAAATCGAATGAAGTATTCTTTTTAATACTGACTGTTGCCAAACTAATTTGAATAGATTTTTAAAATAAAATGAAAAATCTCAAAATTTAACTATCTATTCAATACCCTGTAACAACAACAACAAAATCCATAACATTCCAGGGACTTCGAAGATAGGAATCACGATGTAACATTAATCCCAATGCAATTATTTTAAGAGCAGCTTCAAAACAAAAGATTCCAAGAAAGTAGACTTCTGTTTTTTCCTATCAATTCAAAAACAAAACAAAAAACGTGGGAGGACAACTTTGACAAATGATTTCTCTCGTTGATACAAACCAATGATCTAGCCACTTTTGTTTTATCTTCGTTGGGCAAATGTTCTTCAAGTGCCAAGACAATACAATTAGCTATAATTGTTAATAGCACCATATATTCAAATGGGCTAAATTGAATTAATTAATTAATTAATTGATATTTCGTTGTTTAATTTAAATAAATAATCATTTCTCTCCAAGAAGAAAAAGAGAACGAGACTTACTTCCATTCAATTACAGCATTTGCTCGTTTACGTATCCAATTACTCTTGGAGAATATGAATAATGATCGATCGTTGGACGCGTTTACTTTTTGAGCAAAATTTTTCAGCTTTGATTTCCATGCACCTCGTCGTCCCGAATGAAGATTATGTGGATCGCCACCGGTCAATGATGCTAGATTGCCACCTTCTTTGAGCGCCCTGATCATGGCAGATACATTGCTAGAGTCGCCCATGATTTAGGCCTTGAAATTTATACTATTATCTATCTTTTCTCGTTCTTAGTGAAAATAAAACATGGGTGTTGCAATATAATGGTAAGTAACATCACACATACACAGCAAAAAAGAAAAAANATATATATATATATATATATATATAGAAAAAGTAAAACAGGCGGCCAGAAGCAAAAGAAGAATAAATGCTGTTGACACACGACTTTACTCTCTGTTCGGCAGACGAGAAAGAGAAAAAGACGTTCAACAATCTCTAGTTTTCTTGTTCTCTATCATAGTAGAAAAGCAAAACGGAACAAAGCCAACCCTTTCTTTCTCCTTCTTTTGACGTGATTCCCCAGCAGAATTGAATGAACCGCAGAGCTTAAGCGCAAAAATGAAACTAAGACTTACATAAGCATTCAACGTCGATATGAACAACGAACAGGGTGATCAAGTTTTTAGTGTATAGGAAAAAGCAAAAAAAGGGAAAGGCGAGAACGTAAAAAATTTACTCGTTGTATTGTTATTTCACGGTATAATTAAGCGACGGAAAAGAATTGATAGATACAAGACAGGCAATAGAAATAGAGGAGCGCGCAGAACATATTGCTCCTGTTTTATCCTATTGATCTTGAGTGTGACATTGATGATTCTCGAAGTGTCCTTAGGGTGAATCTTGAACTACTCCAGAGAAAACAACAAGGATTTTATCTAATGACTCAATGTTCTTAAGATACAACAATGAATACATGTTTTTATAATTAATATATATATATATATTTATATCTTTGGTTGGATAGTCTCTATGTATTTAATTTAAAACGGCAATAAAAATCATTATTAACTCTTTACTATTCATATTTTATTGAACATGACCGAATTAGTCGATAAATGAAAAAACACTAGTTGAATTATTTATGCGCCTAATTTTTATTAAATAATCTATACATTGGAAACAAATTTGAGTGCTCGAATTTATTTATTTTTCTTCTTGTTGTGTCTGTTGTTTCTTATTTCTTGGTACTAGTTGACATAAAGAGCATACTCAAGGGTGTTCATCATTGCCAGTAACTCAATTTCGCATTATTTAGCAAAAGAAAAGAAAAAGAAATGCTCTTGATGTGATTACAGATCAAAAGCGAACTTCTTCTTTATCTTGCTTGTGATCGAGGGTCATTCAAGATCAAAATCATAATAATAAAATTATGCACAAATAGTTATATCAGTTAAAAAAGGAAATTGACATCCACTTTTGGCCGTGATCTAATCTCTAATCACTCTATTGACATGCAGTGACAAATGTACTGAATAGAAATTATGATAAATGTTTTATATATTTAAAATATAAAAGAATAATTCAAGCATAAATTCTCTGTTTCGACAATGTAAAACCACTGACAACTAAGCGCGCATTCGCTATCTAAAAAAAAAAAAAAACGTGAATGCTGATGGCAATAAACCTTGCCGGAATAATCAATACCACAGGATATAATTAGAAAGAAAAGAAAAAAGAAAAATATATATATATATATATATATGACAGTTTCTAGCTCAATAATAGATATAACTCGTTTAAGTATTCGATGATTGATTATTATCATAAATAAACTGAATATGAATATATTGATAATATTAATTTTTTTGAAAACCTACTAATGGAATTCTCGTCTGATGAGAATGTGAAACACGAGAAAATTCGATCGAATTCTGTTTTCAATTTCATAACGAGTGAAACTTACTTTACATTGTTTTTCTATCTATGGGGAAAAGCCCCAATTTTCATTTTCATAGTCTTCGCGATTAATTGCAATCTGATTGCATATTAGTTAAGTTCGTCTGATAGTTAATCCGATGTAGAAATCTTTTAAATGATATTTACGAACATTCTCTTCTAACCTTTAAATGACTTATCAATAAATAGTACATGGAAATACAACAGAGGTAAATTCACTTAACTACAAAAATAACAAACGATTTTCTATTGATACTTTAGTGTCTGCAAGAGTTATTCGCGATTCTGGAAGGTTTTTCTGGGTCGCTCGTCAATGCCTACAGCAGAATTGAATGTCGTCGATGAATTTCTTAAGACTTAGAAAAGTAATCAAAGCACTCGTTCGAATTTTTTAATATGAATATACGAGAAAATTTGAGTTTTAATTACTTGAAAGTCACATATGAGTGCAATTGGAACTAAACATGCGAAGCTTGACGATCGTAGTCGCACAGAATTTAATAGCTACCATGAAAAATGTTTCTGTTCGTATTATGCACTTTTCACTCGCCCGAAATGGAGAAATAAGAGCACTATATACTTAATAATGTTCGGATGATAGAGATTACATAGTTTTCATTAAAAGACAAAAACAATTCTAGAAAAATGACGATCATCACAAAGGTTTCGAAGTCAATTTATTAGTGTCTGCATGTATATCTTAATAAAAGAATTCTATTACCATCGGCTTATTTTCTCAAGGTTTTGTTAGTTTAATAATTCACGAGAAACTTTCAAGAAAAAAAGATGGACTAAGTCTATGTTTTATAATAAAAAAAACACCTCGTATGTACTTAATTGTTCACTTTTTAATTATTATAACCTGTCACTCTTTAGCGGCGTCTATATTCTTTTCCGGTGATATCCGTTAACCGGTAACTTTCTGGGTCTGCTTGTCGACGCCAAAATCCGATACATTCATGTCATAGACGTTTAAATTAATGAGCCTATTATTAGACATTTGGAAGAGATGAGAATATGCAGACAGCATCAAGTAAACTAGTAGAAAATGTCAAAATCAGATAGATTGAAAATCTCAATTATAGAAAAAGAAACCCAACAGATAGTATAATAATCGGCTACAATAAAAATGCTTCTATACACATACAAATATAAAAATAGTGGCCGGTTCATTGATTTCTATCGAATATTAAGAAATGTGATAGACTCTCGTATAATCTTGTTTAAATAGAAAGTTAAAATGAAATTTCGGTCATGTTAAATTATGCACAACAGACATCTACAGAATCGCGATAGGAATTATTAGCTTATGTAGGAAGAAGAAATTAAAATTCACTAAAAAAAATCGACGGAAACAGTTTGAACAAACAGACCGTAGTTGAATATGACGTCAATAGAAAAAAATCTCATATTGCTAAAAGAAATTTCAAAGAAGAGAATTTATAAAAATAAAAAAACCCGTCATCTTGCAAACGATGATGTTAGCATTGACGAGAAATTTGTTTTGCGAAGTTTGTTAAAATAATATATCTTGAACGTCTTTTATTTAAGAAGAAATAATTAATAAAACCGCCCGGAATGTTTCTAGATTGAAAGTTGTCATCGACATGACCGTAATCGTGCCGAATAGAAAAAGAGTAAAGTACGAAGTGAACTAAAGTTAAATATAGCAGAAATAACCGTATGAAATCATACGAATATTAAAAGAAGACCTGGCCTCCGATTGCCCTTTTTTTAAATATAGGAATCCTTAGAAGATCAAGGTTGTCAAAAATATAGGATTTTCGATAAAAAATGACAAAAAGAGAGAACGTTTTATACACCGCTTTTGTTCAATTGTTTTGGTGTTTTTTAACTGCTCTGCTCGAAAATCCTTTTAATGAAGCTGTTATAAACAGTTCAATCGTAGCCAAGATCCTTATGTAATTTTTTTCTACTAAAATAAGTCGTTAATTCGAGGATCATTATAAAAGTTTTTCACCAATCGATAAATAACAATAAAGTAGATCATAAGCTTTGAAAAAACAAATACTATTTCTCATAATTAAAGTAGACGTTTCAGATTACGGACATGACTTCCCCAAAAATCTCAACCTAATTTTATTCTTTTGATAATCAGCTTTCATCGCTTATTATTTTCCACGAGTTTATTTTGTATTTTATCATAACTCAGCTTTTTCTGGTAATAAATAGGTGTAAATGAAAATGCAGATAAAATAGGATGGTGTAAAATTTCACGGGCTTCCAGAATATGTCGTTACTTTTTAAAAATATTTTCTCTCAGTAACAATATCCTCAAAATACAGAGTGAAGCTTTCTCTCCAGCGGTATATATATATATATATATACAGCTTTTATATCTAACTAAATCTTCACTAAAAACCTGAAACTAGTGCATGATCACTTTGTGGATGTTTTTTTCTTTTGAACTATTTTGTATTTTGTGCTTAGTATTAAACAGTTCCTCAGTCAGCCCATTAAATACGCGAAAGGAAAAATACTGTTTAAAACAAATGTCACTATAATACAAGGATTTGTCCAAAACACATGATTATACACATTAAAAGCTTTTTTTCGTCTAAAGACAAGCAAAATGAAGAGATCTTCTACTTTTTCCGATAAAATATAGGACAAAAATACGACGTTTTTGAAAATATAGGAAATATGGGTCGAATCGGAGCCCAGAAGAAGACAACAAACTGTTGATGGAAGGTTTGTTTAGAATCTACTAGAAAACCTTCTATCTGCTTAAATTGATTTCGATTGCAGAATAAAATTAGTAAATATTCACCGTTAACCAGAATTCTACGTGTGATCTATATATCGAAATCACAATTAGACAGACCAAGCAGTTCGCTCTGTTTATCGAGAAAAAAAGAAACATTTGTTTTTGAAGATGAGCTAAATCACATACTAACAAACGTTAATAATCATATCGAATGATATAATAGATCATGAGTCGACCGTTATACTAATTTATTTATACACGTAAAAACATGACAAATACAGAATATTTCCTCGTCTTGTATTTCGAAATCGTATCCAAAATTTGATTTCAGACTACTAATAAAACTGTAGATTTGTCTTTCGCTAACAAATTTCTATTTCTGAACTTGGGTGATATCACAAGTTTACACTGTTTGTTTGCTTTAATCCAAAGATAATTATTAAACGAATCTATACATGCTTCATACTGCAACGCATTCGTTTGTCAAAAATGACTTTCATTGATGAACTCAGTATGAACATTAGCAAGTAATAGAAAGTGTCACTAACACAATCTTACAATTCAAACTAAAAATAATTTACGTCCAGAAACATTAAAACAACCATAAGAATTAGATCAAACATCTTTCGTTCTGTATACAGTGACATTCACTATTTGTGCGAAGACCTCGTTTCTGCACTTTTAGAGTTGATCTTTTCTTAAGTGTTCGAAACTAAATTTATGCGCTGACACTTTCAAAGTTACCCGAGGGCATTTCATCAACAATTCCTTCGTGGAAGATTTTATTTTGTTATTCTTTGTGTCAGCTACAGAGTGAACTTGCCTATGATCAAGAGTAGAAACATGCAAATAATTGAAATCTCAGTCCAAAGCATAAAGTACTGTTCAATTCAATTATAAGATGTGACAAAAAAATGAAAGACACGCTCATAAAAGCTCCACATGAACAACATAGCGGCATTTTGAGAATCGATGGGAGTACAATATTTTCAGAGATTCGACTTTTCAGTGTATGTCATCGTGACGACTTGACCTATTTACTTTTTTTGTGTGTATGTGTTATATTATTTTTACCAAATATTGGATAGAAATGAATCATCTATCAGCACACTGCTATGTGAGATCTTTAGACTAGAAAGTCTTTGGCAGATAATATGTTTCCAGAATTGTTTTTTCGCCCATAAACTATCTATTAATATGTGGATTATTAAATCTCATTCTATTATTTATCACCTAAGGCGATAGATTAAACGAGACAGATTATATTGTTTCATGAAATAGTCTGTCTCGCTAAAAATAAATATGAATTATGTCTATTGACATTGCTTACCCACCTATATGCATGAAAACTTGCACTACTAGCATCACCGCCGCACCGAGTTGCTGTTCTTTTCATTTGTTCATGTGTAAAAAGTACATCTTTTGTACCATATAAATCCAATGCTCGACGTCGATGCATAAAAGATCCGCTCTCACGGCGCGGATCCATTGAAGAGACACTACCACAACGTTGAACATTTATCGATGACCATAGCATTTGATAGTTTCTTCCGTGTATGGCAGCTTGCGAAAGTCGTCGAGCTGACGCTGATCGCCCACCAGTCATTAATAGACTCATGTTTTCTATCGTTTTATCTAACAAATCAACATGAATAACTATGAAGATTTCTATTCTATTTAAATAATAGTACGAAGAATATCCCTCGTGAAGAAATCAAACATTGTGTCTCTTGTCAACAGCAGAAAAAAGAATCATTTGCAACAGACTATTTAATGAATGGTTCCACAAGCATATTAATGAGCGAGTAAATAGATAGTAAATAGAAAAGAAAAAGAAAGACACATTCAATACTCTGCCGTTTATTAAGAAATGATTGCATGAAAATTTGATCCTATAAAGATCTAACGATAAAATTGAATGTCGACACTACTGGGCTTATCAATTTATAAATGAACGTTGAGAATAAAATCTAAAAGGAAGGCGACTCATTTCACGCTTGGACACGCATCCCAATCATATTGACTATATAATCGAATCGAGAGAAAAAAAAAAGCGAAGTACAAATACAAAGGCGGAAAAAAAAGAAATAGATTCTTAATGTAGTTTTATTACTTGTAAAAATATTTTATTTCGACAAATAAAAATAATCTTAGTATTCAGGTAGTGTATATCTATACAATGCGCTCGACAAACAACAAGCTAATACCTATGAGAAATATATTAAAATTAATAAAAGTGTCTAAATATATACCAAATTTTTTAATTTTACGTTAATCTATCGAAAATGAATCTGTAGATAGAAACAAACAATGACGCACCTATTTCCTGTAGGCCTTTCTTCTTGTGATAGATGTTGAATTTTTCGTCTAATTACTTCAAACAGAAAAATCTTATGGAAAATATTTACCCTAAATGAAAATAGATCTAAAACAAAAGTTTGCCTCTGAAAATGCATTGAAACACATCTATAAATTCTGCACCTCTGGTGCTTTCACGTATTTCCTTTTTCCATTTATAATACAAATAATGAATAAACAACGCAACACACATCCATGGAACAATTCCGTTACCCAACAAAAAAGGAAATCAGTACTCGATTATCATTCACTCGCTTTCTAAACATCTACATAATTCATAATTGCATTGTGGCATGAACAGCGAAGGTTGTTCTATTCAATAGAAGAAAAATGTTTCAGTTTCAGATAACAAATAGTCAAAAAAAATGAGAAGGCGAGAAAAATTTGACATTGATTTCAGACAGCAATCTAAGAAGAAGGAGAAAAGATGAAAGGAATTTCCAGTATTATTCTGATAGTTTTGTTCGAAATTCAATTTTAGAACAATATTTGCTCATTACAAGTAAAATAATAATATGTGTTCGTTAATAGAATATTGCCTATGCGTCAAAATAAAATATTGATATTTTAATAGCATCAGAAAACCTATTTGTTCTACCTCGTGGTTCATCAAACGGGCGGATCTTCTATTCCATTAGCACGACATGTCAATTAGAATATTTATAGTGGGCGGGTGTGTGAACATGCATTGATTTTTTTCTCACGATTAAATGAAGCAATAAAAATAATGGATGCTCGATAATAAATCGCTGATTTTTATTATCGATCCTTTGAACCATTCAGCACGTTTAATTAGAAAAATCTTTATCTTTATGAGATTAACAACTGCTAACATCTAAAGCTGTGAAATCCCATTTTACTATAGGTAAAAAAATGTTGTTTTTTGTCTAGCCGCTAAGTTTTGCACAAGATGAAATACAATATTTTGCCGTATAGTAATTTTAGGGGTGCATGTACTTAGTATTGTTGCATTTTCTATTTCAAGATATTCTGACGTAAAAGAGTTTTCAATAAAAGAAGGTTATCAATAAGGTCTAATCACTTCCTTCACATTATTATGCTATCTTTTGTAAGCAACAAGATTTTGTAGAAATGATCATTGAGTATCTTTCTCTTGGTTTGCGTTTGTCATTGTTTGCCAAAGATGATCATTTTCCTTCGTGCTTTTCTCCATAATAAAGATTATATGAAATGAAGCATCAAATTGTATTTTAAGACGCTTGTCATCACAGTCCCTTCGGGGATATTAGTGTAGAGCTCATATTTGGTCTCTAAGATAATTATAGTAATACAAAGTACGTTCAATGCAAAATCTCTCACAGACGATCATCTTTTTCATCTGATAATCGGCAGACACTCACGTGAGCTGTCGTCTTTACGACTAGTATAATAAGTTTGCTATACATATTCAACTTATGATAAATGTTTTATATCGCTATGAAATTTTGTATTAAAAAAAACAACAACAATAACTGGTAACTCTGTTGGTTCGTGATTTAGAAATTTATAGCATTCGTAGTAAAATATCAATTTTATTCTCTTATATGAAATCTCATTGTCCACAATCTCATTCTGTTTTTTTGTCATTCATTAAATTGAATCGTTTGTAAAAAGAATTGATCGTCGAGTGCATTTCTCATAGCTACTACTGATGTATTTGACTTCATTGTACGCTGAGTAGTAGCAGTTCAGCTATGCTGGCTATTTTAAATCTATTTTTCCAATGCATATTTATTTTTAGTGTACTCAAGATACTACGTACGAAACTAATTATGTTTTGGTAATTTGAAAAACTAATGATCCGTTGTATTTGTTTAGTTCGACGAGGACTTAGAACTTGTGCTAATTGTATTCGTTAATAAATTACGGTGAATCTGCACGAAATATTTACGTAAAATATTTCCTACTTTACTCTATGAAGTTTTCAGGCAACCGTGTTTATTTCATCTAGATAATCGGAAAATCTAATGTTTATTTAGGCTGATCAACAGCTCAATAGGAGAAGAATCTTTTTGTTTTGTCTGATGAATGAACGAACAAATGAGTTACACTTGTTTCAATATAAAAGATGTTTCTAATTGAGATCATTATTTTTCTGAAAATTAGTACGATGTCCAGGATCAATCAGTATTTCAAAACTGGCGATAAAAAATTCTTTGAAACATTTTAAAATGCTTTTATACAATGCCATCTATTCCGTTCTTTTTCAATCATCGATTATGAGCAGACGGTATTGTCATGGAAATATAAATATAAATGTCTATCGTATAAGACCGATAATAGAAAATTTATTCTTTCGTTCTTTCACATAAATCAAGTGAGCTGAAGGAACTCGTGCACAACAATGACCACATTTGCGCGTCCGTCATTGCTTGATAATCGGTATTCAGATATTGCCGAGACTAGTGTATTCACCTACGATGATGACGATCTTGTCAATTATGCTGATTTTCTGCGGTAAAATATAATTTCCGAAAGACAAAAATATATCAAATTACTATTTAACTTTCTGCTAACACTTAGAAAACATGGACGTTATATGACAAAAGGTGGCTATGTTGATTCATCCCGACGCGTCCGTTCACTTCATCGACAACAAGAGGATTCAATTTTATCTCAACGTCCAACAGCGCCATCGAGAGGTGGTTTACTTGCTGCTATTAATAAATCGCAGCTATCATCAGTATCAGCACCGTCGATAACAACACCAAAAAAAGTCAAGCAATCTACTGGCAATGAATTACCTTCGGTTATAGCTATTTCGAAAAGTCTCGAAAATAAAAAGAAAGAATATGATAAACAAATGAGACTTATCGAGGTTTGTTGATAGTTGATTTTAATTAAAATCGATTGAATTCGACATTGTCTCTATTCAAGGAACAAATGATTAAGTCTAAACAAACTGAACGTGAAGGAAAACGTGTAGAAGGTGATGTTAAAAAAGAGCAACGCCATTTGCATCATACACTAAAAGAACTCGATATTGGTACGAATATTAAGAAGGAGAACAACAATTTTTCTTATAAATTTTATGAAATTTCTTATTTTTCTTTTTAGATGCAACGAAGAAGCATTTTGAAACCGAAAAAAGTCTGTCGAAAAACCTTGAAGAAAAGGATAGAATCGAAAGAGATTTTGCTAAAAAAAAGGAGCAGGTAAATTTTATACGTGTATATATACATATTAACGCACTTTGAATTTGTTAGTTTTCTATGAAATCCTATAACGGCATCCCGTCTTGTTTTTTTAATGAGGAGTAGCATTTAAATAAGATTGACTTTCTAAACAACATTGCTTATTTAATCGATAGAGAAATAATTTTTATTTCCTAGCTGGAGACTGTCCCTTTCCTTCGTTGATTTCTTACTTTCGATGCCAAATGCGAGATGTTTAACATTGAGATATTCATGCTTCAGGCTTTAATGAGTTTTCAAGGTTGATGCGCTACTATGGCGTCTGAAAAAAACAACTTGGAAACAATGCCAATCAGTGTTTTTTGACGAGTGATACGCTTGGCTTATGTGGCTAGCAAAAAGAAAATTGTTTGATCTATTTCTCATGCGAAATCATAACTATATATAAATATCTTAATTCAGTATAGCGAAACACCTTCTCAAGACTCGTCAACTTTCTTTCCGAATATAAACGAGTCAAAACAATTTGGTGAATGTCTTGTCAAAAGTGATTTCAGTCGGGTAAACAAAGCAATTCCCTATATTCCAATTAAAATATTTTACTTACGACCGAAATCCGCATAAAAAAAAATTTTGTAAACAAGAAAATAAGCACGAGATTCAATTATCTTCATTTTCCTTTAATAGCAAATAAAACTACGAACGGACCAGACGATTGTCGCATTACAAACTAATAAAGATAAAGATCGTCATAATATAATTGTTTGTAATGATCTTGCACGAAAATATCGAACAAAGGCAAGTGAACTGGAAATTAAGCATCAACAATTAACTCAACTTCATTCCGATTTTGAACATAAAGTTCATCAAAAAGAAGTTTGTTTTCTTCAATGAAAAAGAAAATTTACTAGTTGATTCATATTTAGTTAGAGGAAAATCGCGTTAAAAAAGAATTAGGTGAAATAGCAATGGCACTTAATTTAGAAGCTCAAAAAGCTCAAAGTGACATGAGTCAATTTGTAAAGTATGTTTTAAAATTAATTTAAATGCCTCACAATATGAATAATATCTTCTATAGTATTATGAGTCGCGATCGAACTCAAACAATTAAACATGATCTTCACGAACAACAAAAATTCGAAGAACGGCTCAAGTAAATTTTCATAAAAATTTTAGTAAAAGAAAAAAATCAAGGAAATATTTGAGTCGTCGAAACAGTACGTTATCAGAGTTTTTGTTATAGAGAGCCGCTGCAGGAGTGATGATATGTGTCCAATGACTACAGCCGAGGTGGACGTCTTTGGTCTGAAAGTATTTCGAAATCGGTAAAAACCAGTGAGCTTACCAAGCTTTTCCGAGTCACAAAATTATTTCAACGAACCTGCATCCAGGGATAGAACTTTTGGCATTTCGTACCAGTCTCTCGAATCTAAACTGGTTTATCCTAGTCTCTTTTCGGTTCCTTAAATCGGAACGAGACCCGAAAGGCTCTTTCCCTAGATAGAAATTCGGTGATAAACTTGCCGGTTGAGCTGACTCAACCAGTCTCGGATTTCAACTCTGGACTTGAGTTGGCTGAAGATTATTTGTTAAGAGATCAGAAACATTTTAGCCTATTATTGGATATTTTACAAGTCATCCTCATTAAATCCAACTATTGTTATTATCTAATTTTCTTGTTTGTTTTTGCTTATGCATAAATTACGTATCGATTTAGTCAAACAAGTATTCATGTAAAAAACTATGATCTTGAAAGACGACGTCTCTCAGCTGATGCCACACTTCATCGTTCAATGCTTGATCTTAAACAACGTGAAGGTATAAACATTAAAATTGCATTTATGTATGAAATTTTCTATACTAATAACAAAAAACCAACATATTAGCTCTGCGTCGAATTGTCGATACAAAAAATCGACTCGAAGTAATCTATATTAAGCAACGAGAATTAAACCAAAATGCAGCTATTGCTGAACAAGATCGACGTGCAGCTGAATTGATGACGAAAATGGCTGTTTGTATTCGGTTTTTTTAGCGATAATATAACATGGAGAGAAAAAGAAACGTTTCTTTAATTTAGGATATTGAAAATCGTCGGACAAATTTAATGACTCATTATTTGCGTGAGAAAACTGAAAAAAGTGAAGAACGCGAAATTATCGGAGCAACGAAAGCTAAAGTACGTTATGCTGAACATGAAACAGAGCAACATGAAGATCATTTGCGACATTTTCAAGTAAAACAATTATTATCAAACATGTTATTTTGTTTTCCGTTGACTATGTTGATTTTTATAGAAAACTGTAGTTAAAAATGAAGAAGTTGAACACGATTTACGTAAGTCAATCAAAGAAGCAGATTTTGAACGACGTAAAAAAGAACAAGAAGTACAACGATTACAAGAAGAAATAATTCGTAAGAAGCGATTAGATGCCATTCGTATTCGCGAAGAAATATCTAAAGCTGAACATGACGAAAAAGAATTGGAACAACAATTAATTAAAGAAAAATCTAAATTAGATAAAGTAAAAATTATAAAACGATTCCTAGTCAATTGAAATGCTTATTTTTGATTTTCAGCTACACACACAATGCGAAGATAATTATTTACGGTTATTAAAACAACGAGAACAGATACGTGCAAACAAGACGTTATTACAAATACATGAACGTGAGCATGAACGTCTTTTACGTGTTAATGCTCGTTCAAAATCCTTACAATCTCTCAATAATATATAATGAACTTTATTTTTATTTTACTTTTTTTATGTTCACCGGTGTTGTGTCACTAATAAAAGAAAGTCCCGTGCCTTTTTTTTTCTTTCACAAATAAGATAAATATTTATTTATTATTATTAACTTAAATTGGAAAATGCTTAGAAAATATTTTTAAACAGTGAAGTTTTCGATAGTTGCATTTGAAACTCAATCACAGATTTGAATCATAATGAGAATAGCGGCTTCTAGAAGACGTCAGTAAGTTATTTGATGAATCATTCAATGATGCGATCATTCAGAGATGGACTGTGTCATGATCGATGATTCGCGTTATGCGTTTAATTGATAAATGAGAGTTCGTTATCTGTTGCATGTTTGTTGTTCATCAACTGAAGAAATGCAGAAGACGTTCTCAATTTTTTATTAAATAATAATTATTTTTCCAAAGAATAAACCATTGGATAGTATCCGAGGTCGAGATTTATCGAGCCCATATACGGCCGTATAAATTCTGTTTGTCTCCGTTTACGGACACAGACCGTCGTGTTGTTCGACCTGGGTATGGGTAGTACAACGACAAAGTCTCGTTGTCAACGCTATTAGCTACGACCTCTGTTGAGGTATTGTTTATTATTGGTACTCCTTTATTCTCGAATGCTATGTAAGCCGTATCATCTTCGATGAAACTAGTTCGTCATGAAAAAATAATATCAGTGAGAAGTTTGATATTTGTTGACTGATAACATCATTTATTTAGTTATTATTTCATGTCATAGTTATACGACGGCACATTGTTTTTTCTAGTTTCATTAAGATAAATAGACATGGGTACATCTTACTTAACTATTGGCGGTCTTAGCGCTAGTATTGGTTTACTAATCTATGCTGGTATGTATTGAATATTGTTTTATTTGAAAAACAAATTAAATCATTTGAGTTTAACTCGATAGGTTTAACTTATATGCTAACAAATTATGGATTTCGATTTGATGTTGGTTGGTTTCTTCTATCTATTTCACCGTATCAGTGGGCATTGATTGGCATAGCTCTTGCCGTTTCACTCTCTGTGCTTGGCGCAGCCTTGTAAAGAAAACTAAAATTTTCTTCGAATCTGAAAAAGCACATAATCATTCTTTTTGATAGAGGCATTTTCGCAACTGGTGTTAGTATATTGGGCGGTGGTGTTAAAGCACCACGTATTCGAACAAAAAATCTTATTTCAATTATTATGTGCGAAGCTGTCGCTATCTATGGACTTATTATGGGCATTGTCATATCTGGTTATATATCTGTGAGTAAAAACAAAAAGATAATTATTTGATTTATTCATGTTTTGTTTTTGTAAATATTAGAGTTTTTCAGCAACTAGAATAGAAGATTTAGCTCTTAAGTATCGTGCTGGTTATAAACTATTTGGAGCTGGCTTATCTGTTGGCCTGTGTAATTTATTTTGTGGAGTTTGTGTTGGTCTGGTTGGATCAGGTGCTGCTTTAGCTGATGCACAGAATTCATCATTATTTGTTCGTATTCTAATCATTGAAATATTCGCTAGTGCTATTGGCCTATTCGGTCTTATTGTTTCTATACTTCAAGTAAACAAATTTTTAAATGAATGCTCGAAATAAACATTGTTTTATATATTTCTAGTCCAGCGGATCGAATATGGCCGATTGAATTCTGACAATGTCTTCATTCCAATCCTCTAATAATCTTTTTCTTTTCTTTTCTTTCATTCGTAAAATGACTCTATCAATGTATAGCCATCTTAATGAAAGTGCATTTCATAAAAACTATTTGTCATCACAAATAAAATTAGAAGTCTATTTTTTTCTCATTTGAATTTTTGTTTTAATAAGAAAAATGAGTCTATTTTATTTAAAAAAATAGAAAATGAGAATAAAGCAAACAAAAAAAATTATGACTACTGTACACAACAATATTAAGATTATCAATTAAAATGAAAGCGAAAAGTGAAGCCTTGATCGTTGCCCCCACCAAATGGATTAAAACCACCATGGTAGGAATTACGTTGTTGAGCTTGTTCTTCGGCATCAAGAGGATCATCACCAGCATCGAAACGAGCGCGTTTTTCTAAATTATACGAAATGAAAGAAACTTTTTTTCATCTGAAATACTCCAAGTAAAATGCAAACCATGATCAGTTAAAACTTCTTTCGCTGAAGCTATATCAATAAACATTTTTTCAGCTTTTTTCTTATCATCACCTTCGTATTTATCCGGATGCCATCTAATAGCAAGTTTTCTATATGCTTTTAAAATCTCTGCTTTGTTAGCTGATCGTCTTACACCTAAAATTTTATAATAATCGCGTTTTTTCGATTGTTTTATTAATTTTTGTACACGCTGTATTCCTTCATTGATACGACTGGAATCTTCTATGTCACGTGCACGTTTATAATCAGCTAGTGCAGCCTCATAGTTCTCGTGTAATATATATGCTTCAGCACGGCTAACTAAAATTTCCACATCCGATACATGGTATGTATCTAATACTTCTGTACATATTTTAATGGCTTCTGTTGCTGGAAATTTTCCACGTGACATGCATGTACATAATGACGAATGTGCACGATAAACAAATACTGATGATAACGGATCGGAAGACAGTTTAAGAATTTCACGAGCTTTTTCAATACAATCATTCCAACGTGATTGACTTGTTGCATCATTTATGATTTCTAATTGTTTAGCTAATTTTTTTACTTTGATATAATGCGAATGACAGCCTTTATGATCGGGATCTAATTTAAGACATTCACGGATGTTTCTACAGAATTAAAAAGAAAATAATGAAATGGAAAAAGACTAGAACGATTATTATTAGTTACGTTAGACTATCATCAGCATCGCCAATTGAATAAAGCAATTGGCTTATTTGAAAAAATGCTCGAGTATTATCAGGTTTTAGTTTAGATGTAGCTTTAAGATCATGCACTGCTTTTAATGTATCACCTAATTGTAAATAACAATTAGCACGAAGTTCACGTAATTTTACTGCCCATGGACAATGCTACAAGATAAATGAAATGATGAATATCGTATTGATCAATATGACAGCTGCTTCCCAATGACTCATTTCTTGGTTTTTCTTGTTGCCCACTTGAAAAAATCATGCTTTCTATTTCTAACATTTGAATCACCATATGAACTATGTTGGAATGCTAGTGATTATTTTCAAGTGATGATCAGTTATGTTTCCTTTATTAATCTTAATATCTAATCGGCTTGTCGAAACGTAACGCTGTGACATTTTGACAAATTGTTTTGCAATTATCTCGAAAGACATAAGAGTTAATAAAGTCGTTCAAACGTCATTCGACGCAGCTTATCATAATCTATTTATGTTGAAAGAATGACATAGTTTGACTGAACTCTCGCGCTTCTAGAAAGATTTTATCGTCGCGTAACACTGTGACAAAAAGGACCCTTTTTCCTAGAGCTGCTTATAAAGCTCTAATTTTTTGACAAATCATTTCCTCAAATGAAATGCTTATGGTACCAGTTTTGTAGACAATTGAATGGGCTTTCAAACAGTAAAAAATATTTTTTCTAAACTATTTTCGCTCAGATTAAAAATGCAAAAAACAAACGCAACACTGGCACGTTTTTTTGTCGATCAAATTTGAAGCACTTAACATGCTTAAAAACATTTAATGTTTATATATACTGATCACTGCCCTGCATATATCCTTCTGTAAAAAAAAGCCAAGTTGCTACATCGAAATACGAGCTCAATAATTGTACAGTAAGTTAGAAACTGTACAAGAGCCTAGAAGTTGTCCTGAAGAATGAGAATAAAAACTCAATAGGCCATTTTGTAGAGAATCAAATTCTACATCGAATGGTATATTCCTCTGCATTTTTGTTTTAAATTTCTTGGTTAGAAAATTGAAAACACAGGTTTTGAAAACTTTAAAACCCAATTTTTTAAGAAAAAAAAGGTCGAAATTCACAATCAGCGTAAAAAACAACACCAGAAAAGACGCTTACGAGGGAACATATCCAACTGTCCAATCGCTTTTGAGTCGGAACTATGTTTATCATGTAGATCCTAGTGAGCTATGAATACCCTGAAAAGAGTTCGGGCAGCTAGCTTATTACTGTCGAGATACTGCATTGCTTAGGTATTTTTAATTAATCACAATACCGTGATCCCGCTCAGGAACCAGAAAAACTGAGTTTCGAATTTCGCCTTGAAAGTTTGCATAGAAACAAGCTTTAATGAGAGTAGTTTATTGTAAAATTTTCAGGTCTTTTGGTTGTTCCTATCCTAGGGTATGGCAAAAAAACATATTTTTTCATCGCTCGCATACTCCCGACAGGTTCCAATGTACTTAATTCAGAACAGGAACAACCAAAAGGTCTAAAACTTTCACAATAAACTACTCTCACCTAGGCCTGTTTCTGTGCCAAGTTTCAAGTCGGAATTAGAAACTCAGTTTTTTTGCAGTTCCTGAGGGGGACCACGGCATTCTGCTACAGAATATCGTAGAAATCCAGTATCTCGACAGTAATACGCTAGCAGCCCGAACTCTTTTCAGGGTATTCATAGCTCACTGGGATCTACATGATGCTCATCGTTCTGGCTCAAAAGCGATTGGACAGTTGAATATGTTCTCTCGTTAGATCTGTCTATATCAGAAAAAAAAACATTTTAAAACTTGATCAGCGAAGTAGCGCGTTACGCGGACAAGCCGTAATAGATTTATATCAGCCGTCTCTAGTCTACGTATTATTATGAGAAATTATACATCCAGAAAGTTTTGAATGTTGCCCATATCTCTACCGTATATATATATACTTTTTGGTTTTTGGTTTACAAAACTAACCTCGATAATCTCTGAAAAAATTTCAGCAGCGTTTGTATGATCTTTATTTCGAAATGAATTTTCTGCTTGCTGCATTTTTTGACTCATTCGTATGGTTAAATCCAGTAGATTGTGGGCTTCACTATTCGACGAGTCTGATTGTAGCTAAATTAAAATTCATCGATAGAAGAGAAAAATCCATTGAACCGACTCAACATACCACAGTTTGAAAATCTATTTTTGCTTCATTAAAATCACCTTGCTTCAAGAAAACATTTCCCCGTTGCACACGCGACTATGAAAGCTTTGGAAAATACAATATATTCATCGAAAAAAAAAACAATAAAACTTACACCAGTAAAGTCCGGTTTAAGTTCGATCACTTTACTCAAATCTGATACTGCTGATTTCGATTTTCCCATGGCTAAATAAACTGTCGCCCGCCGAAAATAAGCAAGATAACTTTGTGGATCAGCATCTTTAAAAAAGAAAACTCGTTGACAAAAATTCTATCTAATTAAATCATACCAATAGCTGAATGAAAATTTGTTAAGGCATCTGCTAATTGTCCAGTAGTTAACAGAACTCTTCCTTTTTCTAAATAATCATTTACAATATCGGTTTTTTTCATGCCATTTTCATATCCTTTAACATCTATTTAAAAAATCAATATCAAACTTTCCAATAGGAAAATAGTTTTGCAAATTCTCACCAATAATTAACAATTTTGAAAAATTACAAAATACAAATAAATATAATAGGAAATTTCTACATCGAAACGTGAATTGTTCACTGACGGAAGTCAATACACTTAAGAACATTATGCCTATTGCCACTTATGCGAGAGAAAAAAATAGTTATTATTTACACTATCGTATGCAACATGAGATAATGTCGATATTTTCACATATGGAAAGTACCGACCGGCAAACGTTGTAAAAATTGAATGGTTAATACGAACCAATCATCAAGAGGCTAGCGAAACCTATCATTTTTATTAGAATAAACTTTTTATATTTGAATAATTTGAAGTATTGTTATATTTTTCTTCATGCTGAAAGAAGCCTTAGAGAAAATCACAAAAAATATCGAACTCGAGCCTCTACCGAGAGGATAGATAACAACATTGAATGAATCTTGAATCGTCTTCATTTCTCTGTGTTCATTTCATTTGCTTAAATTTCGGACAAACATTCGGTATGATGAAAACTTATGATACAAGGTGAATGAAAAAATGCACCATATTCATATTTAGTCTTCAAAGTTCTCTGACCGAATGAAAATTGTAAAAAAAACTAAAAACAGTTTCTTCATATAACATGCATCTATTGATGTAAAATCATATTTGCTTTACTTCGATTTTTTTCTTTTTCGTATGACATAATAACATCGTTTCTTTGCAAAAAAAAAGAAAGTACAATATAAATAGTCACATTCATAGTGATAGTTCGAATGATAGTATATTATTGATGGCTAATGTAACAGAAGAAAAAACACCCTTGTTAAGCATTATTGATATTCATTTTTCAGTTGATGAACTAAATTCACGAAACGATGAGATTCCTCTTCAATCACAAATACCAGTTTCACATTGTCATGTCCCTGATAAACAATTTGATTATTCGGCACGCAATCGCCTTGTTATTGTTCTTATTCTTTGTCTTATTTTCATGATAATTGAGTTTGTCGGTAGGTTCGTTTTAATCGAATTAAACCAATAGAGAAAAAATACCCGAAATGTTATCTCTGTTTGCTTAGGTGGTATATTTTCGAATTCAACCGCTGTAATCACAGATGCAGCACATATGTGCATTGATGCAGGCAGTTTTCTTATATCATTAGCAGCGTTATATTTAGGTCGAAAACGACCGACAAAAACACTTTCATTTGGTTATATTCGAGCCGGTTTAATGTTTATTAAATGAATGAATAAATACGTTAGACTTTTGTTTGTTCAGAGGTTCTTGGTGCTCTCGCGAGTGTTTTAACCATATGGGTAGCTACTGGTATTCTTGTTTATATGGCGATAAAACGTTGTATCGATCAAAGATTTACAGTGCAACCAATTGAAATGCTTGTTGTTGCTTCATGCGGTGTCATCTTCAATATAGTGTACGTATGAATTATGTATTCTTGATACTGATTAACTTGAAAATATTTTTCTTGTTTTGTTCAGAATGTTTCTTATATTACATCTTGAGATGTGCGGTAGTTTAATTCCTCATCATGGACATTCTCATGCCGATAAACATCATCATTCACATGAAGATGAATCTTCAATAGATAATCATTTACATAGTCATAATCGCGAACAACCATCTCAATTAGTGAAATCACCGAATAACATTAATATACGAGCAGCGATTATTCATACTATTGGTGATTTTGTGCAAAGTATTGGAGTTCTCGTGGCTGCTATACTAATCAAAATAGACGTATGAATCTGAAACTATTGCCATTTATGTTTGAAATTTATTACTTTAGCCTCAATATAAATTAGCTGATCCAATATGTACTTTTGTTTTCTCAATATTAGTTCTTATTACTACATTTACTATCATGCGTGATATTATTTTTGTTCTTATGGAAGGTAAGAGATTTTGTGATTATAATTTCATTGTTACGAATTGTGTCCATGTCAGGTGTTCCATCTAATGTTAATTATCAAGACATTATCGATGATCTTCATAAATTACCCGGTGTTCAAAATGTGCATAGCCTACATATTTGGTCACTATCTGTGCAGAAAGCCGCCTTATCAGTTCATGTTGCAATCAGTATGATAATATATGTTGACATGATTCATTCGCATAATATTTGTCTTTTTAGATCGTGATCATGATTATTTGAAAGTTTTACAAGATGCGCAGCAAATCCTTCGTTCTAAACATTCGATAACACAAGCAGCAATTCAAATTGAACCTTACGATGAAGAGATAATGACATCATGTGAAAACTGTAATCCACAAGTTACTTGAAAAATGAAAAAATCTGAACTATCTCAGCAATAACTCGCTTTTATTTTGGATCGGCGCTCTTTTTATATTAAAATTTTGTAGAATATTTTGATTCAAAAGTTATTTGTCGAAATGACATTTAATACGATGCTAGTGATTATTTTTTACTGCGGAAACGAATATTTTTAATGAGTTTATATAAATAAAAATTCAGCCGGAAAGAATTCCTCGAAAGAGAGTTCTAGCTGACATGAGTTAACACTAACTCTTCATCACCAAAAATGTAGATTTCTGTAGAAAAAAATTTCGAATTTTTTTCCGTAAAGATTAACTCACTCAATCATTTATTCCTGTCACATTTAAACATAGATATACGATTTTGATAATCTCTTATTTCGAACTAAAAGTAAAAAAATCGATAGTGAACTGAATTCAAAATAGTTCATTGTTTAGTGCATCCAGAACGATAATATACGGTTTTAATACTAATAGATAATAAATGTTCGACAGTTTCGAATTAGATTTCAAGGGTAGAAGATCTTTTCTATGGTGTTTAAAACCAATATGAAATTATAGTAGAATATAATCATATCGAACCTTGTAAAGACACAAAGTCATGGGAAAATATAAATGCTCTATACTTATCAATATCGAATTGGGATCTTTTCTTCTCTTTGAATATATATATATATATTAACTAATTTTGTCAGGCATTTTTTTCTGGTGAAAGGTCCCGGCGTAGAGGGTAAACGGATTCCATCAGATGTTCACCAACTAGAAATCAGTAATGATCTTCATGAATAACAAGATGGCGGTTATGCACATTGTTTATTTCTAAACATAATTCTGTGAAAGTCAAGTTCGATCGTACGATGGAGAGATTATTAAATGATTTCGACGATATTTCTATCTAGAAAAATACACATTAGAAAGATCGCGGTAGAAATCCGAATTATTTAAACAACATGAATACCAGCAGTGTGGCCTTTAGCATGTTTAATACTACTGACAAACGAAAGAAGTGTTGCTGTACCAGTGATATAACCTATTTCAGCTGGATTTGTTCTTACTGATTTTATATGAAATGTTGTCTTTTTTTTATCGCCTATAACTGTCTCTGGTCCACACAATTCAATTTCAACAACGTGTCGGTCAATTAATGATGGATCGGCAATCAAACGTCCTTGAACCTGATCAAAACCGAGATGTTCAGCGGCAATAGCACCCACAGCCATCGGATTGACATTATGCGGTGCTAATCGACATAGTTCACGTACGGGTCCGGAATAAATAACGATTTCTTCTTGATCATTATCGACTTTTGCTCGCTCATGTATTAGTTTTGAACGTAGAGGTTCACTTAATTTAAACGAATCTGGATGTTTTCTCATGGTAATTGTTAAAGATCGAACTAGATCACGTTCACTCATTTTAACAATATCGTCCGCGCCACAAAAAGCACCGTTTGCTACATAGATAACTTGACCAGATTCCATACTTTTTTTCCTCAATCTAGCTTCGAGCGGTGCAAAAGCAAGAGCTGTCGGTGATCCAATAAACAGATCACATACATCAAGTATTTGTTCGCCATATATTCTTATAACATCAGGATGTGCTGCTTCAACAACCAAGTCAGGTAAACGTTGTAAACCTTCTTGAACAGTTGAAACAATCAACTCTTGATTTAGATCTTTACCATATTTAGTAAAAATTGTCGTCGAACGATTCCAAATAAAAACAATATCAAAATCGCGCATCGGTTTTGTACGTTCACGTTCGAAATGTGCACAGAGAAATTGTCCGAGATGACCAAAGCCGAGTAAGCCGATGCGCATGGGTTGTGGTCCGAATGTTGTATCCGCATTACGACGCATTCGAGAAAGGGAATTATTTATAAAAGAAAACATGCCTAGTTTTTACTTTATTTGGTCGCAATGAAAACTCCTCGTGGAAAATAGAAAAACATTTCTTTTACACAAAACAAACCGTTTCTACTTCTTTCATAAAGCTGTAGTAAAAATACATAGATGCCCTTCTTAACTAACCAAAACATGTTTTTGAATTTCGATCAGATGGCACCAGTTACTAATATTAAGATTATTCGGAAATAAAAAACTCAGAACCCTACGAAATTTTTCAGATTTCAACAATGTCACAGAACTTTAATTGATTATTCGAACAGAGTACAGATTGAAATTATGTTGATGAGAGTCTGGAAAAATATCCAATACGATTCTATGTGATACTGCTGAGATTTATTCATTTGAAGATTATTATCGATCATCAAATAGTAAAAATTGTATGTTTTAGAATATCGGGATTCGGATCAAGCTGATGTTGAAAAAACGCGACGAATTTTACTTGAATCGATTTCACTATGCTCATCTTTAGCAACACTGATGTCATTAAAATTTCATTCCGTTTGAGTAAAATCAACTAAAATACTCTCAAGGGAAAGTGGTGTTTCCAGATTTTTCAGTTTCTACTCCACTATAGATCAATACACTCGACTATTATTTGTTTTGGTTTCATTGTCTAAATAACTTCTACTACTATTATCGACTAATAAAACATATCCGTTGAGTGTGCAACTACTGATAAATATTTGATTTGATTTTTGAAGTAAAATTTTTTTCAACATGTTTACACCTACGCCGACTCGTTTTTGGTCTTCTTTCAATGTAATACGTAAATGAAGTTGCACAATCTTTGATTGCATGTTCATGACTCAAGTGCATAGCTGAGCTAAGTATCATGAGTCAACTCCATGTGAATAGACTGAAGGAGAAAAAACAAAAAGGCGAACACGACAAAGTAATTTCAAAATTACACTACGTGGTAACATTGCGAAAGATGAACCATAAAAACAGAACCATCATGATATAAGTAAATTCAACTATCAATAATTATATTTGAGATCAAATTATGAATGAAGAAATTTCTAACGCAGCTGCAACAGACGAGCAGAGTGATTCTGAAGATGTTTTATCGTTAAGAAATCTTTCAAGAACTGAACGTGCAGCAATTGCAGATGATACTTTGAACAAGCTCAGAGTTGGTTGGTATCAATCGTGCGAAGGTTCCCGAATCGATCTTGCTGAAGATATCACATTTTCTGTGCAGCACACTGTACTTTATACAGAAGATGATCTACAAAACAGAAAGAAATTAATCTCATCTATCGATCAACAAGCAAATCCATCATCACTTGTAACCGATACAACTTCATATCGAAGGATTGAAATTCGTTATTGTACAACGTTACAAGCAGCTCAGTCGTTAACTACTGAAATGGATGAAAATAGCGTTGGAGTATTAAATTTTGCTTCTGCTAAAAACCCAGGTGGTGGCTTCTTGAAAGGTTCCAGTGCACAAGAAGAATCAATCGCAAGATCTTCATCACTTTATTCAACAGTGATTCAGCCTCGGATTTTCAACGAATTTTATGATTATAATCGACGTGGTAGAAGTGGTATCTATAGTCATCGGATTATTTATTCGCCAAGAGTAACTATATTCAAAGTATGATCAGCAAAAAAATCGAAGAGACCCTCCAGTTCTTTTTTAATTTGTTTTTCGTTTCATAGGATGATAATGGAGATATACTATCATCTCCCTATCATGTTGGTATGGTAACAGTTCCTGCTCCTAACGCCAGCGTTATCCGTCAACCAGAACTTATTAGAAGTACCATGGTTGAACGTGTTAGACGTTTATTATGCGTTTTCGAAGCCAACAAGCACGACTGTCTTGTATTGGGAGCATTTGGTTGTGGTGTATTTCGAAATGATCCATTCGATGTTGCTACTATATTTCGACAACTATTAGAATCAGAAGAATTCAAGGATTCTTTCAAACGAATCATCTTTGCAGTTTTTAATCAAGACATGTATCAAATATTCAAGCAAGTGTTCACCGATAGCGATTCTAGTCATGCAGAAAACAAAACTAGAGGAATAAATCTTCATAATAATCAAGAACATTTTGCAGAGCGCAACCAACGGCATAAGCGGAAGAACAAAGATAGACAAAGAAGAACAGAAAGTAATAATGCTGACGAAATTTATGAAAAAATCTATAATGACTATAAAAATTCGCAAAGATGAGAACTCACGAATAAAAATAAAAATGATGAATTCAATATATGACATTCGCAAACATACTGTTCGCATTGTAAACAAAAATCGACATTGAATAATAAATGTTAATGTTCTTTGATAGATATTATCAACGACTTGGCCGGATTCATTTGCCTTATAAATGATTTCACGTATGTAGCCAGTGTTGAAGTGTTTATCGTAAACAGTTTAGACTCTTCTCACCCTGCGGATCGTGACAATATCATTATAATGAAAATAAATATAGTAGTCAAAGTGTCTGCTAGAAAAATAGAATAACACTGTATAATGCCAATGCGATAAAGTTTCATCTTCTTTCCTTCACTTGTAGCGTCCTTCTATTTGTTAACGAATTCTGTCTAAAGTGGACGTTTCTAGGATCTTTGATAGCCCTCAAAACATTCGAAAAACTAATATTGACATAGAGCGCTCTCTATCGACATTCTCTTTTTAATGGTTATCTATATTCGTATTCATTTTCTTTGCGTGCGTTTGTTTATTTCGTAAACACCTTTGATTATCATTTAGCTAGAATATTTTTGTTTTGCGTAATTACTATTAGTCAAGTTTCCATTTTTTTTCTTTCATCCATGTAATAAAGCTTGATTAGCTACTGTCTGACAAAAACGAAATCAAAATCATGTAAGTTTTCGTGTTCGCGCCGAATTTCTTCATTCATCTTTATCAAAAACTCTAACCCATAGGCCACCACCGCGTTCAACTGGTCATCATTCTCATTATTCTCAACATCATCATCATAATCAACAGCAACAACAATCTTCTTCCACTGGGCAAACATCTGCAACTCTTAATTCATCTATTGTACCTGTACAGCCTGGTAAATAAAATACATCTAACTAACCGTAGTATACATGTAACTGCTTATTTGCAGGTGAAATCGGTTTCGATGGAAAAATGTTACGGAAAGCAATGGCTCGGAAAACAGTAGATTATAATCCATCGATCATACGCTATCTTGAAGTAAGGTTTTTTCTATCATGTTCTAACTTTTCTTAAATGAAATTCGTCAGAGTTCTATTTGGCAAAACGATATAACTGATGGACGTTCGTTACAACCTGATGTTCTCTACATTCCAAATGTAAGATAAATAATAATTTTCTTTAATAGAAAACTTAAAATTCGATGTATTTTTGTTAAGCTTGTACCACCTCATGCACTTCTATCAGATCCAGTGAATTGTGTAATGACAAAATTTATTCGTCCAGCTACGAATAAAGTTCGATGTCCAATTTTTTGTGTTTGTGTAAGTTATTTATTTGAATTATTTTGAGGGTGTTATGAAATTTCTTCGTATTAGTGGACACCAGATGGTCGTCGTTTGATAACAGGCGCGTCTAGTGGTGAATTTACCTTATGGAATGGATTGACGTTTAATTTTGAAACTATTCTACAAGTAATTATAATTTCACTTAACACGAACGAATTTTATTTTCCGTCGGAAAATTTAGGCACATGATTCAGCTGTACGAGCTATGATTTGGTCTAATAATGAACAGTGGATGTTAACAGGTGATCATAATGGTTTTGTTAAATATTGGCAATCAAATATGAATAATGTTCAAGTATATCAAGCACATACTGATCCAGTTCGAGGGTTAACGTATGTTCAAAATACTTCCTGTATAAATTTTAGATTCTTAAAACAAAGTTTAGCTTAGAGGACAAGGCATTTATGATAATAAAAATTTTTATCCTGAAATCTAGCCTTCATTAAATAGTTGTTTTCTGTTTAGGTTTTCACCAAATGACACCAAATTTGCTAGTTGTTCGGATGATAGTTTTGTTCGTATATTTGATTTTCTGACAGGAACTGAAGAACGTGAACTACGAGGTTTGTTTTTCTTTCTGTTTGTTTTTGCTTTCGATTAATAAACTAAAAATATTTCAGGTCACGGATGTGATGTTAAATGTGTTGATTGGCATCCACATAAAGGTATACTTGTATCAGGTAGTAAAGATTCTCAACAGCCAATCATTCTCTGGGATCCAAAGAGTGGAAAGAAATTAGCCACACTGTCTGTATATTTATATTTATTTTTTCTTTTAGAAACGAATTAAACCTTTTAAAAATTAATTTAGTCATGCACATAAAAATACATGTATGGCATTAAAATGGAATCGACACAATGGAAATTGGTTGATATCGGCATCGCGGGATCACTTTTGTAAATTATTTGACATCAGAAATCTCAAAGAAGAACTACAATGTTTTCGTGGACACAAAAAAGAAGCATGCAGTAAGCTTTTTTTGTTCGTTTATCGTCTACGAGTATTCATAAAATGTATTTATCTTGTTTTGTTCATTTTTAAAAATCGAATAAAACAAATAATAATAATAATAAAGAATTCTAAAGGGGAAACTATGCATATTTGCTCTTGTTTTTTCTTAAATAAATAAATAAAACCCGATATCCCAAAAGTCCGCTATGAAAAAACAATACGAATATCCCTTAAATAGGTCAAGGTATTTGCATGTTTTTTTTCTTCTCGATATAATTCGGTTTAGATTAAATTAATTTTTTTCGAAGCATTTTAAAAATGTACTTGATTTCTAACATTGGTATTCTTCAAACTTGAAGTAGCAAATCTCCTTCGGCAATTCATTGAACAAAATATGCTTTTTGCGTCGATTGACAAGACGACATTTAATCACCATTGGATATGCCTTTTGTTTATCAAATGAAATAAATTGTTCTAACATGCGATGATAATGGTTTTGTAACAAGCATGATGGAAATTGTCAAATTTACTACTTTGATAGTTATAAAAATGAAATATTTCTAATAGAGAATTCTTCCATTTCAAACAAGAAATAAATCAACTTGGGTCATTTTTAAAACTAATGGTATTTGGATACATGATGATGATCCAGTAATCGATCAATTCAAATCATGAAATAATTCGACAAGGAACGTTTTAGCATAGTATTGAGAAAATATTCACCGCGGACTTTTGGGATCATCTGTTTCGTTTTTCGATAAATATTTTTCATTTTAAATACAGAATATAAAAGTAAACACTCGTCTTGAACTATGATAGGAAGTAAAAAAGAGTCTAGATCAATATGTTTTTAAATGATTGTTGATATTTGATATGCGTCTCCTTGGATACAGATCAAGTTTTGAAACACAACTCAGCTTGTTATATTTTTTTGTCTACAGAGGAATAGACACCACCTTAAGAGAGAAGAATATTTTTAACGGGAGCTTATGTTTTTAGTAATTAATCATTTTTGTTTATTTATTTTATTTAAGCACTGGCATGGCATCCGATACATGAACGACTCTTTTCAAGTGGAGGATCCGATGGTTCGATTTATTTTTGGCATGTTGGGTAATTATTTAAATTCTAAAGAATTATTTGAGTGATAATCTCAACCATTTCTTCTCCTTATATCGAAATATAGAAATGATTGTTTTGTTCTCTTTATTATAGAACAGAAAAAGAATTAGCTGGCATGGATGATGCACATGAAGGTATGATTTGGGATATGTCTTGGCATCCACTTGGTCATATGCTTGTCAGCGGTTCAAATGATCATACGACGTTTGTTAAAATTTTAGGGAAATTATAAATTCATTGGTTTTATTTTATTTAGACGTTTTTGGACACGTAATCGACCGGGTGATACTGTATTAGAACGAAGTGAAGAAGGAATTCTAATGCATGCTTCACGTCTTGATCAAATGCATCGTGAAGAATTGGAACATGAACGTGCATCCGAAGAATTTAATATGCCTGGTTTAGGTTTTGAAGGTGATCTACTTGAACAATTACAACAACAACGTATTATCTAAGATAGAAACGGAGGATCGCTTTCATTCTGAATTGTTATTTTTGTATTCAGATGATGTATATAATCGACGCGAAGCCGGTATACCTGGCTTGGATTTCTCCAATGATGACGACGAAGGTCGACGACGACGAGTATGCTATGAACTTTTCTCTATTTTGATTTTGAAACACGACCGAGAATAGAAATTGGTATCGAGAAATTCTGACACCAATATAGGGGTATGGCAGTTCAGTTTTAGTTCCTATCAAAAGAACTGTTCGAACAGTTCTTTCGCTCATTTGATCTGAACTTAGATCTGACAACTGTTATACCCCTACACAAATAGCTAGAGTTAATCACTATTACATGAATAAATTTTGAAATATTCTAGCCACCGTTTGCTAAGCCTGTACCGAAGCCATTCGAAAAAGCATGGCGATCAGTCGATCCATTTCCTGGCGATAACATAAACAATAGTAATAGAGTATTAAGTAAGTTATTCATTTTTTTGNCGTATATTGATTTATTTTAGATTCAGTGGAACCCGATGATGCATTTTACGTAAGTTTCTATGACAAGTCTAAGTCTAATTGATCCATTATTTTTTAGTCTCAGCCAGCACCTCCTCCACCGCCGCCGCCACCACCGCCACCATTGCCCAATTACCCGCGAGGACCAAATTCTATGCAAGAGGATTATTCACGAAATAATGTGCCAATTGACTTTGACTCTCGTGGTGGTAGTCCAGCGAATAAACGACCACGTCTCGATGCATTCAACGATGGTCATTGGGCGAATGCGCCAACAGATCGACGAGGAGGTGGTTTTCAGCCACAAGCTCCTCATTGGAGACCAAATACAAACGAGTCTCAACCATTATCAAATCCAAATGGCATCACTGACGAATCACTTGATGATACATTGACTGCTGCTCGACAGGGTGTTTCACCATTTTTTCAAACAGCTACTGATGAAGAATTGAGAGGATTAAGTCGAACATTACGAGTTTTTCAAAAGTGATCACTTCTATGTCTCTGTATCTATTTGTATTTGATAATACATTTTGTGTCTTTGATAGGTTTTTTTCTTCTTTGCTCCTATGTTTGTTATTGTACGATTTACACACACGATAAGAAAAATATGAAATTAATAGCGAATTTTTTGTTGTTGAGATAGATCAATTTAAAAAAAATATCCAAACAGATATTTAAGAACTATTGAATTTTGCCTTAAAATACGTTCACAAAAAAAATTAAGAATTCTCGAGTAGACTATTCTTAACTCCTTAAATGAAAATCTCTCATTCGCTTTAACTGACTTCGCAATTTTCTACTAAGTAATCAGAAATATAGCTCTAGGTATTTTATCACGAAGAATTTCTTTCGGTAAAGTATGGATATTGATGATAACACCTATTTTTTTTACCTTACTAGATGTTTTAATATTTTATATAAATAAATAGATAAGCAACACGCAGTGATATAACGTTCTAAAAATGGAACAAATAGCTTTGGTGCTACTTATTGTTTCGTCTTTTCTCATCAGTTATTCCAATGGTTCAGCCAATGTACATACTTCCGACACATACATTGTTGATGGTTCAGGACGTGTAAGACTTTACCATGGTCTCAATCTTGTCATGAAAGGATTTCCATGGTATCCATCGGAATTACTTGATCCAATCAGAGTTGCGAATTTATCACAATGGGGCATCAATTTTATTCGACTAGGGTATTCATTTTATTGCTTTCAATATATCTTTAATTGAGTGTTTCAGAATGATGTGGGCTGGTGTTGAACCTGAACCACAAAAATACAATGTTACTTATTTAAATATAATGAAAAATATTATTGAATTACTTGAATCAAATCAGATATATGTTTTGTTAGATATGCATCAAGATGTATTATCTAGTCGAACAGGAAGCTACGATGGTATACCAGCGTGGCTATTTGATCGATTTCCTCCACCTGCTCATCCATGTAATAATTTACACCAAATATTAAATTGATTCTTTTATCTGTGGTTTAGATCCATGGCCGCTGAAATCAACATCAGGCAGTTGGTTTGAGCTGTAAGTATATAAATAACAAAATAAGAGAATAAAAATATCATTTATTTAAATAATAGCTATTTGACAGAAGCATGTGCTCATGGATTTCAATGTTTATATGATAACACGGCTGGTGCTGCTGAATCTATGGGTAATTTCTGGCGATTGGTCGCTAGTACTTATAAGAATCATTCCAATGTACTCGGGTAAGCAATTCGTCGGTGTCCATAAAAAAGATAAGAATGTGAAAGGAAAACTGTTAGAACGAAATTTTCTTTCGACTGATTCTATACTAATAAAGATCACTGTCGCTTCCCGCGAGTCAATATTATTGTAAATAACACAATAATTGTAATTCTTGATTTCTATTTATTCATATTAAGATACGAACTAATCAATGAACCTTGGGCAGGTAATTATCTTGAAAATCCGGCCATCCTTCTGCCAGGTATTGCTGGCGCGAAAAACCTACAACCATTCTATGAAACAATTGCCAAATATATTCGTTCAGTCGATAATGATACATTGATTTTCTATGAACCAGTCACTTGGGGTGGTACGTTATAACTTGAAAGAAAAAGGTAATTCAATCGTCTAGGGTAATTCGTTTTCTTGAATTTCAGTTCGATTAAATGGTAAATATGTTGGTACTGGATTTACACATGTACCAGGCGGCGATGACTATCGCAATCGAAGTGTTCTTTCTTATCACTACTATTGTATAATTTTATCGGTTGTACCCGTTCCAGGCAATAGTACAATTCCAATTTTTGATCGGGTTCTTTGTGATGATGTTGAAGGACCAGCTGTTTTTAGTTCTGTTGAGATTGATCTTGCTCAAATAGGTGGTTCATCATTTCTAACTGAATTCGGTGGTTGCGATGAATCACCAACATGTGATGAACAACTCGATTGGGGTTTAGATGGTACCGATGAATTTTTACAATCATGGGCCTATTGGGGTAACTATTTCGATCATGAGCCAACAATTAAACGTTTATCACGCGTGTATGCACGTGCTATTGCTGGAAAGCCTCTATCAATGCAATACATAGCTAGTCAACGTTCATTCTATTTATCGTATTATGTTGATCCAACAATCAAACAGCCTACTGAAATCTATGTATCTCCATTGCAATATCCAGCACAGAGCTTTAATGTCACAGTTAATAGAGCATTAAAATGGACAATGGATCCATCAAATGCGAATATTATTCTTGTTCAACCTAATGAACAGTTTGTAAAGAGTAAATATCAAGCTGTTATTGGTGTTGTCGAAGTTCATCCAACTATGTGAAGATGAAGAGGGACTCGTTGATTTTCTGTGATGTTGCCTTCGCTGTACGTGTAATCATCATACTCTTTTTTTTTCTTAAACTTCCAAAACATTGCCTTTTACCAAGAGTAATTTTAAAATAAATATGTAATATCTAATGTGATGACAGCGATTGAGTTGTATGCGTTGCTTTTTTTTATTAGACTTCATTGAGAAAACTTAGCATTTAAATTATACTCTAGACTACATTTGTCAATTTCATCAAAGACTAAGTGTTTTAATATTTTTAAAATAAAACCGTTAAAAAAATCTAATATGAAATTTACTCGACTTTTTAAGCGTTATCTTCAAAATAGCCGGGAGGCAGTCTACCGAATATGATTCAACTCTCGTTTTTTTTTAATATTATTTTAGTTCGATAGTAGCATGGAAAGTACTGTTACATCTACGTTCTTATCTGCTATATGCTATAATTGATTGTGGAAAAAATAGTATTCGTTTTTATTAGATTCAGTTCGTCACAATGATCAAGCTTTGCTTCGTCATATAATTCAATTGGTTGCATATTGTCTTATAAAGATAGATGGCATCCGAGTTTTACTCGCATACGAAATGCGATGCGAAGCATTACTTGAGTCTTCGATTAAATCGAAAATGCAAATAATTCTTAAAAATTACGAAAAAGAAAAGTTTCTTTAGAATATCTTCCTTGAGACTCACATTGCGTTTGAATGAATAAGTTAGGATTTTTCGTTCTTCAGATCATTCGATCACAAGATGACGAAATAAGATGCGTAGTACGTCGAGAAAGCAATGTAAAAAAGAAATAAATGTTCCATTTATTTGAACTGAAATTTTTTTCAAAATATTCAACATTTGATTCTCTAGAAAAAAAAGCATGAATCCCATCAAAGTAAAGACTAAAACTTTACTGGAGTATTAATGCGTGGATTCATGTTTCAACTTGGTGAAGATCCAAAAAATCCATTTTATTTATATATTGAAGAATTTTCGAAATAAAATTTTCTCATATGAATTTTTTGTTAAATAAAAAGAAAACCGCTTTTTCTTTATTTGCTTTAAACAGTAGTTAGATAACTCTGTTTTTTATACAATAAGATCTCGCGATGAAAATCCATCGAAACAGGACATCAATATTCTACACCAGAGCTCCGCGTGGGATGGGATGGGTCAAATGTTTTTAAAAGTTGTCCCACCAGAAATGTCAAATTTATTTGATTATGATTGATCGACTGAGACTATCAATAACAATGTTGCTTCATGTCACATTTCATGACTTTATTAAAATGAAGCTCATAGTTTGAACTCCTGTTCTTTTTTGCTTATTTACAATAATAACATCATGCTCGTTATAATTAAAAGATTTTACAAAATAGAGAAGAGAAATAATAAATGAGAAATGAAAATTTTTCATTACGCACAAAAACAACTGGAAATAAATAAAAAAGAAGTATGAAGTTTCAATGTTAAATCGTTGTACAAGTTTCATATTTTCCATGGAACGAACTATTCAAAGACATTTCACCAGTTATAAACCACAATAACTAAATCAATTGTTACTGTAACAATAGATGAAATTGCATCTTTTCTCTTTGCGTAGGTTCATTATTATTTTTTGTTGTACATTGAATCGAGATGGCTGCACTACTTGACCACGTATAATTTGTATTTTTAACTATTTTTCTCACACAGTTGGGTACGGCATCTATATTGAAAGGACTATACTGTTTTTAGTAAAAAGAATAGATTCATATAATATTTCTTCGTCCCATGGGACGACTCTCAAAGAGGACTGGACAACATCCCCAAAAATCGAGAAACCGTTCCATTTACAGCAGAAATTGTTTACCCACAAAAAGTCAAGAAGAAACGCTTCATCAGGAATAGATCCTTTCTAAGCAGAACTACACCAAAAACAGAGAGACATCGATCATATCCTTATCGCCTCTCAGACAAATTTCAACCAGAAACGGTTCTATTTCAGCAGAAATGGTACTATTTTAAGGAGAAATGGTTGAACCGTTTCCCCCCTTACAAGGAGAAATGAATAAACTACAGGGAGATATTGATTATTTTTTTTTCGTCTTATATATGAATTTTTTTGTTTTCCATTTCTGTTTGTGAAAAGCATTCACCTATATTTTTAACCAGTTCTGCTTGAATCAAACATTCTGGTCGGTCAACAAAAGCATATGATCTATGTATATATATATATATGAATTTTTTTTCCATTTCTCCTTGCTATTGATAATTTTTTATGGGTGAACCATTTCTGCTTAAAATGGAACAGTTTCCCGATCGATTGGTACTGTTGTCCACTGCTGAAATTTACTTGTGCGATAACGAGCGCTAGCTTTGCGATCTATTATAACACTGTTGATGTTATATTTATTCAAGACTTGCTCATTATTGTTACTACAAGTGTATTCGGATTATTAGCCTATGGGAATGTAAAACAGTTGTCTCATCGAACATTACCTCTTGTACGATGTGAATTGGATAAACAGCTTGCAGTGATGGTACTCGTAAAAGTGATCTTTAATTTCTTTGTTTCCCTACCATCTGCAACTATCAATGTTACTTTATTAATTCCTAACATCAATAATGATCCTACAGTAGATCTGATTATCAAGTATGCCAGACTATTTTCTTATTTTATCCCTGTTTTGCAGCGAGTAGGATTTGTTTTGAAGCAGAATTGTTTATTGTTCAAGAAAATATTTTTCGAGTCCATTCTACATTTACATATGTGCATCTCAAAGATTTCAACTTCAATTGTTTTTTGTACTCTTCATAATTCATCTCGAACGAGCGAAGAACCGAATTATACGTGCTAATCAACTGGTGCCACAAATCGATATTGAAATTACATAATTTGCTCTATGATTATTGACTTTTCAAAGCGATCATTGAATTGATTCTCAGTCATGTACTATTCTAAAAATTTTATGTTTCAAAATAAAATTTACTTATTCCATCGACAAACATTATCGAATATTCAAAGTCACCTATAAGATATAAATGGATCCGTTTTTAATTAAGAAAATCTGCACTGCTTCAGAAACCTCTATGCCTGAAGAACTTGAAATATCAAAATCTCTGATTGTATCATAAAGCATATTGAATTCTATTATCTCTATAGATTCAGAATTAAGTTCCGACTAAACACGATCAATTTTCTTGATTTATCCGAATAGAGGTAGAATTTAGACATTCTGATCCAGAAAAAAATGCTTAGTTAAATGTTGATGTCGAGTAATGATACGGAAACTTTCTGTACATGTAGTTGATTCATAAGATGATGCTTTGATCATCTTCCTTTGACAATAATTCTTCTTATTGAATGATGATGTATTTTACCCTCGGTATTCATCGATAAAAATTTTTGTTTTCTTTAAATATCATTCAACATTTTTTTAACCTAGTAAACGACATGATAACAATATGACTCAATCGGGTTTTGGTAACTAAAAGACATCGCTATACGTTTTTTTGTTGTTTCTCTTGTCACTATTACTAATTAATCCGGGAAGTGCAGTTTCATATTTTTTGTTATTTTATTGAATGACAATAGCAAAAAGTAGATTATCCGAAAGCCGATGGCGCTTACTCATAATTCGGAACTCTATTGGGTGTTTGATAAGCAGAATATAAAAAGTTTCTCTGTTTAGTTCGGTCTTTTCATAAATAAACTTTAAAAGCTTCAGTGACATTCGTCCTTCAAGTACATTGTATTTTCTTTCTAACTGAAAAATACAGGGAGTTCCTCTTAAGGTAGTACACAAAATGATGAGAAGTTATTAACGAATTATCTTTATTTTAATGACTAAAAACGTTCCGGTGCTTTTCTTACTGCAGGTTAAATGAGAATGACCATGCTGATGCAAGTTGTGTATGAACTGTCTTGCGATTATCGGTACGGATTTAGATAATCGTGAATGCAAGAGTAGCATTGACTCATTGATTTGCTGTGTTTCTGAGTGTAATTAACTAGAAATTCTACGTCTGAAGTGAATTGAACATTCATGCGGATTCTTGTTTGAATATTGGCTGCAAACAAAGTGTAGTAAAAAATGTCAACATCGATTTCGATTCTATCAAGCATGTGATCGATCGTTAATCAATGATTATTTGGAAATATATTTCTATCACGACGGATGTGTACCTAGAGTGATGCTTACTCACACAAAAGAAAATCATAGTGAAATAATAAATAGTAATAAAACACTATTCAGCGGTAAATTCTCTATTCAGACCGCCTTATTCAGCACTTTTTTTTCTACTGATTCCATGATAATAAAAATCACGTTCACTTCCTATAAGTACGTGTTATTGGAAATAACATAATAATTGCCAAATAAGCTGGCATTGAATTTACTTTTGCATCAAATAGCCTACTGAAATGTATTTATCTCCATGGTAATATCCAACACAGTGCTTTAAAGTAATGGTAAATTCTTGATGCCTGGAAGCTCATGAGTAGCTACAGGAGACATGTTAGTCATTGATATTCACAATAAGACGTCTCTTATTAGAACAAAAAATTTTAATTGCGGAACTTGTTCTCGTTTTACTCTCCATGAAAGTAAAAATCCTGTCACGCACATCGCCGTGACACGGCTATGATCTATTTCTGTGCCAGATGAGATCATAAGAATTTCCTCGTTATACATCTACCATTGATTCCATATGATTAAGCTAATTTCTTTTGTTGCTTACTATCAGCCATCCGCAATGTTTCTGTTCTTTCTATTTTTGATTTTCTTGTTTTTCCTCAAGCTCGTATCTTGACTTATTCTGCTCTTATTCTAAATCTATAGCATCATTCAGCAATATTGATTTCTCGTCCATCTTCTATTAGCTTTTATATAACCATTAGATTGTCACGACGAAGATTGATGTAATATAGAAATCAATTACTAATTGGGTTAAGATCCCAAAGACATGCTCTTTCAATTGTAAAAAAACAAACAAATGTGTAGTATAACGATACAGATAATTTGAGAGTGTCTAATGAGTCATTGTTAGCTTTTATTTCATTTACACATGCGCGCAGATTCAATTTTTTGTAGGGACTCAAATGAATAGATATGAAGAAGAAGAAGAAGAAGAAAAACTCTCTCCGTTTCCTGCATAGCTAATTCTGTAATACTTGATGGAAATCAGTATTCTCTCGTGGACGTATTTGTTCACTGTCTACTTACTATCGGCAGAACAAAAAAACTGAGTCCATGGGTATATATATATATATATTTGCACAGAACCATTTAAAACATATATTGCAAGTAAATACTTACGCCAATAGAAAACTCGTATGAAGAAAATTTTTTCTGAAGCTTTTTTTCATGAGTTTTGTTCTCAGTTATTGCTCTGCTTCTCTATTTCATCTTCAATGAGAACACCAATACAACAAAAAACACTAAATTTTTGTCAATACAACATGTTATTATAAAAAGGTGAAGGAAAAAGAAAAAAAGACACAGAGTGAAACAAAAAATGCATTAATAAATATCCATTGATCATCTACTTAATACCGTATATATTTGGGATCTATCATTTCCAATTAAACTACTTAATTAAGCAAAAATTTAAGCTTTTGTTCCGGCACCAGTGGCAGGCTTCTTTTGTGCGGCTACGAACGCAATAAGACCATCGGTTGACAACGATTTCGGTCGTTCTAGTGGAAATCCTAATGCTCGAGACCAGATCATTTGTGAAAGTACACCAAGTGCTCGGGAAACACCGAATAAAACAGTATAGAAATTCATTTCTTTCATGCCGTAATGCTAAAAAAATAGATCATTAAGAAAAACATAGAATTTAAAAAAAAGGATTGTATTAACCTGAAGGAGAACACCTGAGTGCGCATCAACATTAGGCCATGGATTCTTAACTTTACCAAGTTCGCCAAGCATTTTCGGTACAACAGTATAAAGTTGTGAGACAATTTTAAATAATTTGTCATTTGGTAAATGTTTAAGAGCGAATTCACGTTGACATGTATAACGTGGATCAGTTTTACGTAAAACAGCATGTCCATAACCAGGCACAACACTTGTTTTAAGTGTATCTTGAACGTATTGTTTTATTTGATCATCTGTTGGCGAATCACCGATTTTTTCGACTAATTTCGTTATCCAAATCAAGACTTCTTGATTGGCGAGACCATGAAGTGGCCCCGCAAGGCCATTCATAGCAGCAGCAAGCGATAGATACGGATCCGACAGTGCACTACCCACCAAATGACTTGTATGTGCACTAACATTACCACCTTCATGATCACTAAATCCAAACAGGTAAGAATGAAAATTTAAATAATTCTTTTCGAATTTTTCCTTTTACCTATGAATGGTTAAATAAAGACGAAGTAAATCAACGAATTGTTTATCGTCATAGCCTAACATTGTGGCAAAATTCCATGACCAATCCTTTTCTGAATCAATCGCACCAACAGCTGTACCATTACGATATAGATTTCGATAGATAATAGCAGCAATAGTTGGTAGTTTAGCAATTACATCCATTGAATCTTCATATATATACTATGGACAGAAATTTATTATTTTCTCTAAACTTTTTGAAATATTGCTTTTTTTTCTTCTCTTCTTCATAATTACATAATATTCTATTCTTGTATGGTTGAATTACGGGTCAGCAATGTATCTCAAGAAAAGAAAGCAATGAAGTGCTCATTAAAAAGCTGTCAGAACAATCCCCGTGAGAGTAACATAATGTAGTCCAGTGTTGTTAATCGTAATAAGCTTATTTTATTCTATCTACTTTGAGAAATTAGTTTTTTCATCCTGTTTTTATCTAACACTCTTGAAATACAATCAGCAACGACATATGAATGTTACAAAATCTTGAAAGAGATATGCATCAGATACTTCTTTTTATAGAGAGAACATGCTGTTTGAAATATCTTCTCCTTTCCGTTCAAAAAAAAAGAATATGCGCGATATCAAAATTTGAAAATAAAAAATTTGCGAGCAAACCTCCCAATATTTTGACTTCGGCACACTATCTGAATAAGCCTTGGCAAATTTTGAACCAAGATTAAGAACTGTGATAGCAGCACTCAATTGTGACATAGGATGAAGTTGTGCTGGAAAATTATTCAACATCGTTACAACATGTTGAGGAATAGCAGCACGCTTGTTCCATTCACGTGTTACCCATTCGACCTAGACAATATCAAGTTTGCTCTTCGTTTTATTTTTTCTAAAAATAACTAATTACTTGTTCTTGTGTTGGTACTTGTGATGTAACTAAGAGCCAAAAGAGGCCTTCAGGTAATGGCTCTTCTCCACCTTTAGCTTTCGGTAATTCGGCTTGACATTCTGTTATGGTTTTTCCACGGAAACGAATACCTTCATTAGGATCTAATACTGATGTTTCATAAACAAGACCTTTGATACCGCGCATACCGCCATATACCTTAAAACAGAAATAAAGTGTATGCGTGATGCACTAAGAAAGAAGATTTCTTTTGAATTACCATATCAACAGTCACTTGACCAATTGATACATCTTTGTTCTGAGCCTTAAACTCAGCAACACGTTTTTGCTCTTTTGGTACGAGCTCTCGTAGCACTTCTTTCAGATCCTGTAAACATCATGTGACGAGTATATATGCATGCAGAACAATAAAAGCTAATAAAAACATACAGTTTTTTGTGTTGATGCATAACATTTTTGTTGAAGAGCAACAATAGAATTCTAAAAACGTGAACGTGCTTGTTTTAATTGAAAATGTTTTATAACGGAATAATATACCGTTCGGATTGTTGATGGTACGAGACGAGAAACAGATCGACTAACGACAGACATTTGCCTTCTGAAAAGCAAGGAAAATAATAATGTAAGCGTCCAGAAGCGATAAGAATAGGAATAAACGCAGAATCACCAAAATAAATAGGCCTTGGAATGCTACAGCCAATGGAATACATGAACAATCCCAAAGATGATTATAGAATATTATAGTTGATGGCGACATCTTCGTAGTGAGTAAATCCCCAAATTTAAGACACAATTAGCTCGGATATTATATATATATATATGAGAAAATTCTTTCATATATTATTCTATTGAATATGCATTCATTTCAAATGAGTTTTAATTCGAAATAATAATACAATAAGCTATACGTGACGATCTAAAATACTTCAGATGTGCGAAAATTATTTGACTTTTAGTTATTAATAAAAATGTACACTAATCAATGAAGTTTTCGCCATTGCGATGCAGAAACGCCAACTGTTCAATTTTTTTTGTGATCATGGTCAGTTTTTCCTTAAAATATTTTAATCTGATTTCGAAGCAATCTAAGAAAATTGGGAGAAGTATTACAATCAATACATTAACTTATGATTTAGGAAGATCTGGTGCTTTGGGATGGTATTCTAAATTTTCGTTCAGTACAACCATTTCTTACTACTAATCATAAGAACTGGTGAATCATAATAGACAAAAAACAGCGGCATGATCTTTTCATATTCTTATGCGAAAATAAAACTACTGCTACATGTGTCCGCCTCCTGTCCTGTGCTCATGTTTAACTTTGCATACATTGAATATTGTTCATGAGCGACATCAATCGTGAAATCGGTCTTGTTGGTTACCTGAAACCAATAGGTAGCGAGAAAAATTCATTCGTCTCAACTATTTGTGACACCTGTATTCACACACTTTTTTCCTTCGTCCCGATGTTTATACATATGTAAAAAAAAAACGCAAAGCATCATTGCTCGATCATTATATAGCAACATATTGAAACTCGGTTTTCGACGAAATTAAAAACCGTACAGATGCCGTCGTTACAAATTCTTTCATGCTCTCAATCACTGTGTTTTTGGCTCATATTTATGGGTATGTCAAAAAAAAAGAATTATGTCAATAAACAAGAGAAACATAGTGGAGAAAGAACTTTTTCTTTTGCTCGCAATTTTATTTTCATTATGAATATAAAACGAGTACAAATACGAAAATAAAATCCCACGTTTTAATTACTAAACATAAAAGTCTAGTATAGTTATATCAGTCGATTTGCTTCATCTGAATATAAACCCACTTATTCAATACCGAGTAGCGTCAATTTTGGAAAAAATGACAATTTATTTTACACTAGCATGATACAAATCGTTGAATTTTATAATTTATTTGTCCTCGAAGGGAAGAAAAACCATTAATTGATAAAGCAATATAAGCAAAGATATCATCAAACTTTTTCAAGGAAAAGAAAATAAATCATGCCAAATAAACTAATTAAATCTGTATAATGAGAAATCTAAAGATTAAAGTAAACTCGACGGTCGCCATCATATTATCGTATCAGAACATCGTAATTATATAGGTCACTGAAAAGTTTCTTTTTCTTTTTCTCGTTTTTTTTTTTTGTTCTAATTGAAGTCTAAGAAAAAACAAATTACACATGCTTTCGTCCTTTTACAGGACATCGACATCTACTCTGGCATAGCATTACTAATACGATCAACAATCAAAGTAGCTGCATTCAAATCAAGCGCAAACACTCCAATGGATGACGATGATGATACAATTCCAAATCAAGATGAAAAACAAATTTGTAATGATTCAGATGGTTCATCGACATCCATCAGTACTTCTACAAATAATCCGACATCAGACGAATTTCAATTGAGTACAAACTGCAGTAGTCATTCGTCTGATGCGAATATACTTATTTCATCATTATCAATGGTTGCACTGAATTCAAATCAATCATTAGCTTCACCGTTGACTCGTACAGTTGTCAATGATGGTAAACCGAAGAGTGCTGTGAGAAATTTTTTACGAAAAATTTTTGGATCATCATCAAATTCATCCCGTCATCTAATAGCAAAGTCAGCACGTGTGAATTCATCAAACACTAATACTGGAGCCTATAAATTGCCGATTACACAAGGTCCGATTCGTTTATTCGTACTTCGACATGGCGAAAGACTTGACCGATATTATTCATCACAATGGTTACGACAAGCATTTGATAAAGATGGAAATTATTGTCGTTTTTCGCCTATTTTACCGTAAGTCTTCGCACCGAGTATTACGATTTTTGAGAAAAAAAATCACTAACTAGAAGATAATGAAAAAATTCTGTATGCATCTATATTTTTAATATATAGCCCAAGAATATGCAAATAAAATACTGCACTAATGAATGAGCGCTTCTTATTTTCCTTTCGATAGGCAGTTCAGATCTCAAGCGTCTTCACTTATTTTGAAGTTCAATAACTTCTGGCGTAATTCAAACCGATCATTGTTCACATTTCTGTTGAATCAATACTACTTCGCATTATTTTATGCGTAACTTTATAGGCAAGCTCAAGAAGAATATTGATTCGTTCCGTCGCCGATAAAAAAAACATACAAAGCTGCGAAGATACTCCAAGATTCTAAGGGTGGTAGAAAGTTTTCGATTATCTGTGAGTAGTGAGATACTGTAGTTTTGTAGGAACGGACTTATTTCTTATGAATACTTTTCGCCAGTAAGAATTTCAAAATTTTATTCAGGTCTGAACCTATTTAGATCGACAGTGTAATTGTGTTCGCTTTTCTTAAACCATAGTATGGATGAAATGTTCAAAATAAAGAATTTCTTTTATGCTAGTTTACTCGTATAGCATAGGAAGAATTTTTCCACTGTTAGGATGATTCTCACATCGGAATCAAACTGATGCATCTTTTTGAAAAAAAAATATAGGGAAACATTGCCAACACGTGCTTCACTTGATGATTTCGATCTTGATCCACCACTTACATACAATGGTATTAAAGATGCTTATCATACAGGTAGACGAAGCAAAATTTGTTATTCTCTTAATTGTTTACTTTTTTATAACTAGGCGCTGGATTAAAAGAGAAAAACGTTGCTATTCATTATTGCTATTCATCACCAGCATTAAGATGTATTCAGACCGCTGCAAAAGTACTTGAAGGTTTAGAATTAGACAATAAATTAAAAATTCGGTAATCATCGAACGAAATAACAAAGCAAAAAAGTGAATTCAAATTTTGATTATTTTTAGAATCGAGCCTGGCCTATTTGAATGTACTGGTTGGTATGTCGACGATAGAAAAAGCAATGTATTAACTATGCCTCAATTTATGACGAAAACTGAAGTGCTGGAAAATAGGTATCCTATTGATAAACATTACCGTGAACAGGTGAACACAATTGAAATATCTCAACTTGAAACTGAACTTGAATTTTATGAACGAAGTCATACAGTTACTTCAACTATTCTGAAAATGCATGAGAATGAATTTATTACACAAGTGGAACAAGGACAATTGACACTTCAAGATCACGTACACATTTTATTTATTGGTATAATCATTTGCTTGTTGTTTAAAACAATTGAATAATGTGTGCGTATGCTTCTTTTTTTTATAGCTCATGCTCCTACATTGGAAACATGTACGCGTAAATTATGTGGTGGGAAATTTCGCCCGTCTACATTAGCAAATGTTATTCGAAATGTTGACTTTTTAACAGTGAATATTGAACATTTCTATTGATAAAATTTTATTTATTTTCCGTATATTTAGATGACTGTTATTGAAAAAACGGATAATAATTGCGATAAATGGAAATTTCGACGGCATTCATTTTACGGCGATGAATTTTAAAAGTTTTTATTTTTTGTATTGTTTCCGTTTTTGTATTTCGTTTAGAAAGATAATATTCAACGTCGAGAATTAGTTTCATATTCTAGATAAAATGCCGTCCATATAGTTATAATTATTTACTTATTTATAAACAACGACAACAAAATGAGCAGTACAGTGACAACAGAAAATAGTCCCATACCCATTGCCAAAATGGTTAATGATTTATTCTTACAATGGCTTTCATTACCAGATACACGCACTTCTCTATCCGCTGCATTGAACAGTGTCCGAACAAATAGTAAAATGCCAGATCCAATCGTGTATTCGAAAGTGTGTATAACTAAATATTTCGAATCGTTTTGTTGATAAATAAATTTTTATTTTCTAGTCTTATTCAGCACGAGGTGGTGGATTTTCAAAATCGCAACATTTCGATTCACCCCCTGTTTCACCGGTACCTCGCGCACCATCAAGTCCACGTATTAGTTCATCTACTCATTATTCACTCAGTGAAAGCATTCCTGGTCCAAGTGGTCTAAATGAAGAAAAGAAACAATATGCGTCGAAGAAAATATCTCCCGTTTTAAACGGTAGTCCTACTTCGAGTATTGATCAGCAACAAGTGAGTTCTTCGTAAGCGTTTGTTTGACAATGATTTTTATTCGTCATTTGTGGGTGTGGATTACGAGAAAAATCACACCCGACATCCTCGAATTCTTCTAAATTGAATATTATTAAAGTTTTTCTTGTTCTAAACGTCGTTTTGCTATTTTCTTTTCTAATTAGACATCCATAGAAAAACAGTCGACTGCCAAACTGACGAAATATGAAGCAGTGTCATCTTCTCCTTCATCGCCAACAGATAACATCCAGAATCGATCTTCAATTAATAATATAATTACACCATCAAAGGACATCCCATCAAAGCAATCTCAACAAACATCAATCCCACAGCCAGCATCAAATTTTTCTTTGGATCAACCCTTGAAACCGACGAATGCCAGCGTTAGTTCTTTACGAGAAACACCCAATAATAATCTATCGTCTGCAAAAATTATTCCGGCAAAAACACCAAGTGAACAAATAGCACGACCAACACTAGTACCGTCGAAAACCACTACGCAAACAGCTGGAAAAGTTGAAGAAAGACAAAATTCAGTTGAAATAATACCTAAGTTTTATTTTCCTGATGAACAACTAGCAGCAGTATCAACGCGAGATGCATTGATCAGTACACAATTACGCAAAGCTAAAGATGAATTATTTACAACAAAAAATGATAAATTACGTTCGGAAGATTTCGGTAAACTTGCTCAGGTATAAAAAAAAATAAGTTTTCAATGACGATACATTAAATCTATGTATATATTTTGCAGTTAATCGACTTAAGCTTATATTGGAAAGCACCATTGTTTCGTGCTTGTGTCCTAGATGCTCTGGGATCAAAAGCAACAATAACACCAAATACAACTTTAGCCTATGCGCAATTTGAATCGTTTTGGAAAAAGTAAATATGGAAAAATCTCAATTTATTTTTCAGTATTTTAATATTGCAAAACATTTTCTCAATATCTATTTAGAGTATGCAAAAATAATCATGATAATGCATTAAAATTTATTTATATACTGATTCATTCATCTACATCAACATTATCAATGAATCGTCAATATTTAACTATCGACGATTGGGATTATTTCGTGCAAGATATCATAGATACACATCCTGGCTTAAAATTTCTCCGTGATGCACGTGAATTTCATTCAAGATATATTAAGACAGTTGTTGCACGAGTCTTCTACAATTGTAATCGTTCATGGTCAACGAAATTAACCGTACAAGAATTGAGGCGATCGAATTTTTTACAGGTAGAATTTCTTCAGCATAGCATTGATTTCATTGAAAAACAAATTATAAATAGAGAATCCTCTGTGTGTGTCATTCGAGAAAATCTTAAATAAAAAACGGTCAACTTTTTACACGACGAATTCGTTTTTTTTAAGCTGCAGTCTTTACAATGAATGAAATGCTTTACAGGATTTAGAATAAAATCGATTTCCTCTTATTTTGTTTAGACTCTCGATCGACTTCAAGAAGAAGAGGATATTAATCGTATACATGATTATTTTTCGTATGAACATTTCTACGTTATTTATTGTAAATTTTGGGATATTGATACCGATCATGATCTATTGATTAACAGGGATGATTTAGCCAAGCATAATGGTGGAGGTAAATATACTATTTTTTTATTTCAATTAGGACATTCAAAAACAAAATTCTTTCTAGCAATTTCAAATAAAATGATTGATCGAATTTTTTCGGGTGCTGTATCGAAGTAAATTAATTTCGTTGCTCTCTTCTCCAATCATTTTGTTTTCTTTGTTTTATTTTATTTTTGCAGCAGTCCAAATATGAAAGAGGGGAAAATGTCCTATTATGAATTTGTATGGTTTCTTATTTCTGAAGAAGATAAATGCTCACCAACCAGGTAAAATTTTATTCATATTGAAAAGTTCTTCGGAAATTAAAAATATGAACGCACTATTTTAGTATTGAATATTGGTTTCGTTGTATGGATATAGATGGAGATGGTATTTTGTCTATGTATGAATTAGAGTATTTCTATCAAGAACAAGTACATAAAATGGAAATCTATGGTATTGAATACATGCCATTTGAAGATTGTATATGTCAAGTAGGAATGAATGAGCATGATTTCTTTAAATTATTTGTTGGATTTGAGTAGATGCTTGATTTGGTTAAGCCTGAAGACGAAAATAAAATACGTTTAAAAGATTTAAAACGCTGCAAATTAACGAATATTTTTTTTGATACATTTTTCAATCTCGAAAAATATTTAGTTAATGAGCAAAAAGATCCATTTTCAAATTTGAAAGTAAGACGACTTATGTTCGTTTTATTCTATGCAGTGAATTGATTTGTTTTCTAGGATCCCGATACGCCTGAAGTATCTGATTGGGTTAAATATGCTGAAACGGAATATGATAATTTAACACATGAAGACGGAGGCAATGATGATCCTGATGATGGGTAAACCGAAAAAAAGAACGAAATATTTCTTGTCTAATTCTTTAACTATTGTAGAAATTATGATGAAGATTTTGAAGACGATGATGATGGAGCTGAAGCGTCAAAGGATAGAAAACCGGCTGGTAGTACGGGTTCGGCTTCAAATAATAAAAGTGGTGATTTAGAAAGCGAACTAAAACGTTGGAAAGATTGATCATTAAATATTGATTTAGTTTTACCCAGACGTCTTTCCATGCGTATATGCGCACTATTTTTGTTCTCAATCGTTAACTGTTTTTTTGTTTTTCTTCGCTATCTAACGCAATCTCCCAATAATTTTATGTCGTTTTTTTTAGTTCTTCGTCTTGTTTGATACACAAACATGATGTACAAGAATATTGCACTTTAGAAATCGATTATTTTATTAATGAAATTTTTTAATGTAATTGAATTCATGGTCTAATAAAGTACCATTTGTTGAAAATGATCACTTGATTTCAATGTAAAACTATAGTGTGAGTGTGGAGGTTTAGTACTAGTTAATTGTTTTAGTTGTTCGATAGAGATTATACCAAAATATAATCTTTGAAAATCGAATTGCTCGTGTGCATCTATAGTAGACATAGACGTTGTGCATCTTCAAGTTTGCTGGTATGATTGTATTGATCAGCGATAGCCAATAATCTTAGTGGATCGCCGATCAATGCAACTAATCAGTCAATGATTCAGAACCCCTGAAACAGCAGTTGTTAACTGATCAGCCATCTTAATACTCATAGCACCACGAGTTTCATTTGGTTCGTATGTCGATTCGATTTCGTTCAATACGTTGCAAAACTCTTCTTTATTGTTATCGCATATACTTTGACACGTTTCGCATTGCGCCATCAATTGTTTTTGTTTTTCTCTAGCGTCTTCTATTGCTTGCATGGCCGCTATTTTTCTATTCGTGAAATTACTATCAGACCAACCTGCTACTTGTGCATCGAAAAGTCGTATTCTTTCGTTGAATGCTTGAAGATTTTCTTTCACAATTCTTTCTCCATTATCAATGCTACTTGCCGTTGATATTCCGGTATTAGATTAGTCAGAGTGTTGCGTTCAATTTGTAATGCTATTTTTGCCGAATTTGCATCCTTCACTGCATTTGTGAAAACTTGAATTTCATATTCAAGTGAACCTATTGTACCTTTGTTTGCTCCTTTTTCGTGAGCTAAATTCTTCAAGGTTTCTGAGCTTCGCATTAATTCCAATTCCAAAGCTTCATTTTTTGTAACTCATTTTCGAGTCGACCACTCACAGCTTCTTGAAATAAAACTGAGTGAATTTTGATCAAATCTTCTCGAGCAGCTTCAACGAATTTCTCTAATTCAACTATGTATCCAGTGGATAATTGATTTCCCAAATTAATCACAACCTTGTCATCATCTTTTGACAACAAATTTCCCTAATGTAGCAGATGTAATAGCTAATCATCGTTCTATTTTTGTATTCATTACCGACTAAGCAGCACATAATTGCAATACAGTTGGAATGACTTTTTGAGGAAGCATCCCAGTAGCTACATTGATTGTTTGTGATAATTCTCTAAATGCTATTGAATCTTCATTTGGTTGTAATTCTCGAACGATCGTTGCTATTTGATCACGATCATCTTTTGTGAATACTACTAGTTGCTTTTCTTCACTCATTGCAGATAACATAACAACAGAATCGAGTATAAAATCTACTTGATATAGTAGCAAGTTTTTGCTAAAAGAAATTCAAACACTTGCTAACACTAAAATAAAATCACACTCATGCGATGTCTTTTCTTTTTTGTACGTCCTTTACGATCAGACAAAATCAATAAAAGACACCCTCTCATATGTGAAAATGCTACCCAGGAGAATCAGGGTACGTCAGAATCGGTCGGAACCGATCGGTTCCGTTGAATTCCGACGATTTCCTAACTAACGGATTCCGATCCAGATTTCATCGGACCATTTCCGATCAATTCCCATCGGTTTCGTCGATTTCTGACGAATTCCGGATCGAAACTTTGCGGAAATTAACGGAATTTTTCCGACGGAAACCGGACCGGAATCCGTTAGTTAGGAAATTGTCGGAATTCAACAGAACCGACCGAAAAGCAACGGAATACATAGGATCCGATGCCGGAAACGATCGGATCCACTGGTCGGATAGAATCTCCTGGGTAGCTTTCACGGTTTTAGAAAGAAAGAATTCTTTTTCTAAAAACGAGAGAGTGGATGTTGGTAAAGATCTTCGTTTAGCTGTAGATATTGATCTTCTCATAAATACGCACACCCACACCCGGGTTGCAGAATTCTGTGTTTTTTTTTGAATTCTCAATTCTACTTGTTAGGTATTCTGTACGTCCTCATTTAGAAGCATCATAGAAAATGTCTTATTTTCCTAATCGAAACACACTGATACATACAGATAAGTCCTTCATCTGCATCAAATCTTACGGTAAATGATATTCACAAAAAATTAACAAAGGAATAAATTTTACGATCCAAATAAGAAAGCACAAGACGGACGAATTGATATAAAATATAGAAATGGAAAAATTGAAATGAAAGTTTTGAATTCATAGACGAATTAGAGACGGCGTTGAAAAGTCTATTTGACTTCATACCACAACCAAATTCTATTTTTCATTTTTTGAATTTTATTCATTGAAAATAAATTTCGATGATTTCATGGAAAACAATATTTCAAGATTAAAAATAGCTGCTGTTTTTATTTAGACTAATCACTGGATTGCTATTCTTAAGCCAAATAACACAGCACATTTTTGTCGTCTGCTTTACGTTCAAGATATTCCTTTTCAATTAATGCATCAATACATTTCTAAAAATAGAAATATTTCTCGATTAAATTCGACATAAAATCACAATCACATTTACTTTAATCAAAGGTATTTTCGGTTGAAAACGTGAACTTAGTTGTTGAATAACTTCTTGCATTAGAGATGCGTGATTCAACGTTATTCGAACTTTCATTATACGAATAATTGCAGTCTGAATAACCATTTCTCGATCTCTATCTAGATTGTGAGTTAAACTTTCGATTTGGCTTTGTTTCAACGCTTTCGATGGCAGATTCAAATTTACTCGCGGCTTTTTACTAAAAAACAAACGCAAAATTAAGAATTTTCAATGTTGTGCTTTTTGGTGCCCGTTGACGTTCTACGTAAAACATTCATTAAATGCAGGATAGCATGATTGAATGAAATTGGAGATATTACTGCATTTAGCGATCAATCGTCAACTGAATAATCCCCAGGTTTTTAAATTTTAACGAAAATACTTTTTTTAGAAAGCACATATTTCTAATCGTTCAAGTTTTGAACGAGTATACACGTCTTTGAATAGATGATAAGCACGTAAAATCGCACTCATCTTCGAAATCAAGTGATTTTCGAAGCATACTGACCTTTTGAAATCTTCATCGATTTGAATATGATAATCCGGTTTAATGTCAGTTTCTTTGAAATTATCTTCAGATAGATCCGTAATGATTTCTGGACATTTGATCAATTTTATTTTTAATAAACTATAAAGAACTCGCAATAATAAAATAATTTTAATTTGTGTTTCTTCTTGTATTCCTTCAACTGTCCAACGGTCAAGTTTATTAAATAAAAGTAAAACTGCCATTTGATATGTTGATACCTTTGATATTTCAAAAATAGAGAAAGAGACAAATTAATTGTACTCAATAAAGAAATATTTACACGTAAAATGTATTTTGGTTTAGTATACAATGTTTGTAAATCTCCTTGTGAATGTTGATCTACCCATGTCAATTTACGATTCTTATGTTCCTCAATGTAAAACTTAGTGAACATATCATATTTTACTTTCAGCTAAAATGAAGTTTCAAAAATAGAAATTATACAACGAAAACAAATATTACTTCATCTGGCAGAACTATATTTGGTGGCGCAGAAACTGGCCATGCATTTGAACTGAGAACCATTACGGAAAAATCAACTAAAAGACAAAGCAAAGTTCTTCTAGATGTATTTCTATTGTTCATACAATTATCATGAAGTTTATTGCTTTCACAACTTGCTCGATACTCGTCACTTAAAGTTTTACTGAGAACACAATCTTGAAACATGGTTCGTAATTCACACGTATACAGTGAACCATCTACTTGCTGAAATCAATATTAAATATATAGTGTGTTCTTAATGGAGAATATACTATGACTTACTGTTAATTTCCTAATCATTGATCTTTCAGAATCATCGGATGCACTTAGTTGAAATAATAAGCGCTTTGCTAACATGTTCCGATAAAGTTTTGCAAAAACATCTTTATCTGCTACATAAGCAAAAACAACCTGAGATAAAAACATGGTTAAAAAATCAGAATTATAAATAATATTATAGAAAATATGACCATAATTCGATCGGATTGCTCTTCGAAGTCTTCATCGGTTATGTTTTTCTTTCTACAAATTTAATTTGATTTTATTGCATTAGTAATGACAAAATTCAACAAACCCTTTTTGTAAAAGTGTATTACAATATTGAGCTAATAATTCAGACGACTTGGAAGTATTACCAGCAGCTCTTGTTACTGCATTATCATTAATAAATCGACGACAAGCCTAAACACCTTACCCACGATGACAATGAAAATGAAAGGTGTTGAAGAAGAAAAATTCGATTTACGTCATCAAAAGCTAACGTAAAACCTTGCCCACTATTAAAAGCTTCTTGTACAAATTTGTAGAATTTGGTATAAACTTCAGCAATGGTTTCAACATAAAGCAACGGATCCTGAGCAAAAGAAATCAGTAAGTATAAGAATAAATTTGAATGAAAAATTTAACTTTACATTAATTGCAGTGCTACTGACTCGTGCAATAGCATCTATACCGTTTTTATGAATGTGTTCTTCAAGAATCTTTCTTAATACAGCATTTGCATTTGGTGCTCGACTAAGTAATCTAGAGAGTACTGCCAAGTCTATTTAAAAACAATCAAATACATTTTTCGGATCGTACGTGGAGTATCGGTTCCATTTTAAATCGAACTTATTTTGTCACGTGAAATTGTTTTAAAAATCAACGTTCTCTCTCTATTTACCTGTAATATTTTCGTCGCTTACAAGTGATTTCGCTAAAGTACGAACTGCATCCATTAAAAATATTTTTTCGATTTTGCTCTCTAATACTTCTACTGTTGATGAATGTAGATATGATTGTGCTCGATGCACTTCTTCATCAAACAATTGAGCTACCTATAATGAACACTTTTCTATGTGCAATTCTTTGTATAAAGAGAACAAATAAACCTTGTTTAAATATTCAGTTCCAGAATAACGAACAATATCAGCTGCTTTAAGACGATAATATGTTTCCGTTTCTTCAAGAAATGATATTTCAAAACATTCTTTATAAACAGCCAAACTTCGTGGCATTATTTTTTCATTATTAGCTGGAACAAATGCAATGTTGATTAAGCCAAGTTTGACTAAGCGTTTTTGAAAATGATTATCGAGAATAGAAAAAGATTTTGCTACGATCATTACCATAACTTTCTATAGCTCCACGAATTAACCGTGTATCTATGATTTCATTTTGACGTTGAGATTTAATTAATTGAAGACACGCCGATGTTACTTGTTGATGCATTGGTTGGAAAAGAACTGACCGCCAAACATCGATTGCCATCTAAATTTCGATTCATTGAACAATCAACTCACAGCAGTAAACAATTCAATTAACTTACGGTATAGATTTCATATACATCTTTTCTTCCTAAGTCATACTCAAGACGTACCCAATGCCGATTTAGATAACGACAAAAACCATTCGCTACTTCACTGGAAAATCGATATCGTTCCCAGTTATCAACATAAAATCGAAGTAGAGACTCTCCTTGCAAATCAACTCCTTTCTAGAAACAAACATTTTTGAATATAAGTGATAAGAATATGTCAAATAACAAATCATTGGCCTATAGACTATAGGAAATTATAGACTTGTTCGCACCACTGTTGCTCGAACCTCTGATAATTGAGAATAATATCGAAATGAAACTAGCTAGATAAAGCTTTATCGGATAGGCTTAAAAGCATCTAGTATCATAAAACGATGGAATCATAAACAATATTTCGGCTCTTGAAGATATCTATGAAACACATTTTTGAGAAGTATATCAAATCAAGATAAAAGAACTTTATATATGAAGATATACGCCGAAAACCATTGAAATCTGATGAATAACAGCAATAGAATGATACTGCTTGATTTTTTGTCCCGCATATATGATTATATTTGTTTGAATACACAAATAATATTAATGCAAGTACCATATAAAGATCCTGAAAACTACAAGTACTTTCGAAAAATTATACGAAGCTTCTCTCCTTTTGAATATCTCAATGAATTATTTTTATCACTACTTGTAAATTCCAAGATAGCTTTTGTCGCATTTGTGTCCTGTTGTTCTCACAATGTCATCAAAAGAAAGTGTTGCATATTTGTTTTTTCTTTCTTAAAACAAAAATTTTCACAACACGGCAGTTAAAGAATTGGGACGAGAGAAAAGAAAATAATTATTTCAACATACTTCACCCGATGAAATTAGCAGGATTTTCCCCACTTACATTTGGATGGGATAACACTGTTTATATAATAGTGTGTAATTAAGCATGGAATCTATATCCTATATTCGACTTTTATAAACACCTAAGTTTTTATCGAGCTTGATTTATTAGTATCAGAGATTTTTTTAACTCATTGTTCTGTAGGAAATGAAAACTTGTTGCCATGCGTTTGTTGTCCTTTACGAAATTATGATACTGAAAGACGAGAATAGCTGAACTACATCCATTGGTTATACCAACGATATATATCAGTAAGGCATGATGACTATTATTACAATACGTCATTATCCTTTGTTTAACAATTGAACACTAAACTGTAACGTTCTTGCATTCAGCGGATTTTATTCAACTATATTTATTACGTCACTATTGTTAATTCAAAATTATCTGAGACAAATAATCTTACTTGAAAAATTCCTTCCAAGTGAAATTCTAAATAATTTTTTATTCTACAGTATAATTCTTCACCATTAAGTTTTGCTCCTTCATTTACATTCAGTCGCCGATTACGACTGACTGGTTGTGTTGTTGCTCCTCTTAAGATTCTTTGCGGGATTGGATTCGAATTAGAAGTTGTACAATAGTCAAAAACAACACTATGAAAAACGTTGAATTAATCAAATAAATAAAAACATAAAGAATTAAGTTATTTTTACCCATAAAGTTTCATGTATTCTGTAGGTGATATATTTTGAAGTTGAAATATTTGTTCAAATCCTTTTGATACTTGCTGCCAAACATCATCGAAAGTTTCACCACGCTTTAATTTTTCCATGCCTCGTATTATGTACTGTGTCTATAAAAGTAATAGAAAAACAAGAGAATAATGTGTCACTTTTAAATGTGATCATAATAAAAAATGATTCGCATTTCCTATTTTTTTCCAAGCACTATCGCTCATTTCTCATGAAATATAGGAAAAAACAACAAAAATGTTTCAAAGTTTTATACCTTTATTCGATTCACAATGATTCATCCGAGTAAATATTATTAAGTAAGCAGTTCGAATAAATATCTAGTTTCATTAATGTAAGAAACGTAAAGAATCGAATGGCAATTACCTATGTTTATGGAGCTCATAAAAGAAAGATAAATAATAAAGAAGGCTAAGCTGTGCTAGTGGCAGATCTGGATTTTTCTATAGAACGATCGGAATATAACAAGTGACTGTGCAGAAGCATTATAAATCCCGATGGGGACGTCCTTTGCAAATAATTTTTTCGCTGGAATCCTGACAAGCGCTGCGATGTATGATTATAACGAATAAATTATCGTAGTGACGAACAACTAACCAAATTAAATTGTTACTTAACGAAATATACAAATATTATTCGATGGAATGTTTTCTTTTAATCAGAAGAAAATGAGTCGGTTGATACTCTATATCTATTGTTCGAGGAATCTAGCAAACTATAGGATTCTTCCCAAATCGATGTTGCTGTCCTGAGTCAAAGAAAAAATGTCATTTCACATAGATATACGTCGCTTTTTGAGGAACATGAAATTCAGCATCTGCAGATAAACATGTTGTTATATCTAGAATAAACGAACCCACTATTTTGTACTACAATTCATTGCTATCAGTCACGATAAATCAGCAACAGAAGAATAATTCGCGAAATTTTCAGTTCGATTGGATAAGAGTTTCTTGAAGCATTTCATAAAATCAATTATGTTCGATTGTTCATCTATACTTTCTGCGTTGTTTTTTTTTGTACTGCTTTCTTGTGGATCTAAATCTTCGACAATCTTTTCATAATCATTTCATGATTGCTCTCATATGTATTAATCTTGTTTACCTTTTGGCAGACATATTGTGTTTTATTTATTATCTTCACTATTTAGCAGTTGCAGAATGCCTACCCAACAGAATTCTGTGACTTTTCGAAGAAGTCAATACTTATAGAATAGAATTCCTGTGATTTTTTTAAATTCTGAATTATAATTGTTACGCATTCTGCATGCCCTCGACTAAACCGCTTTACGTCGTTTTATGCAGCGTTATGGTTGTGTTTATCTTGGTAATGATCCTGCTCTTTTCGTTACTTTTAAATGCTCCGTTTATAACGAGATTTTTTGTGAATTTCGCATTGAAAATGGTGAATCCATGTTTTCGTTGATTTGTGTTGGCAATACACTTTTGAAGGAAATGACATATCTTGCCTTTTGTTTTATTTAGGCGTTCGTTGATCAGATCGAATGTCCAGTATACGAATTTTTCCAAACAAGCTGTTTATCAATGATTGACATGTTCAGCTTGAATAAACTATAAAGTAAAACATATTGAGTTGTTGATGAATGCAATGGTTGTTGTGGGTCCAGAATTTTGAAACGAATTCATGTTTGTGTTAAGCCAAAATGTCAGTTTTATAGCATTCTGCTTTAATTTCAGCGTTCACTGAAAAGAATCTGCTTAGTTGAACTTTTTATATTTAAATTACAATCTCTGAGTAATGCAGTTTTACAAAGATCTGGAATAGATCCTTGTTTAGAAAAATACCGTTAAAATTGGATTTGTAACCTGAATTTTCTCTGCTCTTCGAGCAATAACGTAGTCATAGGCACTCATTGATAGGTTGATGAAGATAATTGTTGAATTTACTTTTTACTTTTCAGCCTAACAATAAAAACTCAAATAAGCCATTCAATCAATACTTTTGTTCTAGAAGAAGTTTAGTAATATTTGATGCAGCTATAGATCTTCGCTTGATTTTTCACCTTGTTCCTACGTTATATCGGGGAGCTAACGAATCCTACTAGAATGATCATTGAATTAAGTATCTTGTCACAGTCATAACACTATGGTGTTTCTCATCAACTTAACTCAGGTTTACGCACGTGGGCCATTTACTATCATAAACGATCATATTTTAGTCGTGGATATTGGTATACGATAGCTTCTGATCCTTTATCTAGATGGCAACAGCCTCCATTGTACGAGCCGATTAGTTTATTATGTTTAATTTATAAAACTATCTTATCCTCTTTCACTTTTTTGCTTCTTTCTTCCTCGTGTATTCTTCGAATCTCTGAACTTTGATCGACAGTAAAAATGTCGACAGTAAAAATATCGACACTAAAATGTCAAAAAAACGAAAAAGTAAAAATGTCGAAAATTGAATAGGAATTGATGAAAAATGTTGTGCTCAGAAAAAACCAAGTACTTTTATTCATGTTAAATGTTTTATATATTAAAAAATAAAATCGAACGGCAAGCAAAATACTTTGAAACATTATTTTATCGATGTTAAAGAGTATTCTTATTGAATCTAGACAAATAATTCTGATATATATCAGTATGAACATATACGCCACAATCTTTAGCCACACACACCCAATATTTTTTATTGGTCCTTTTTTTGTTGCATTTGTATATGTATTGATTCATTATTAAAAGAGGTTGTCCCTTATTCGAAGTAATGAAATTTAAATCACTGTTGATGTTGTGTGTCGATTCCGTGGCGGCGTCCATATGTATATTTATCACTCGAATAATGAATAATTGAAGAATAATTTTCTTATTCTTTTCTATTACATTGTACTAACTCACCAATTTCTGGTAGACCAATGATAGATTTAAACGAACATAAGTCGCCATCGATCTTACAATAATAACATATTCATCCCCATGTAATAAAAACCGCATGAAAATCGGCGGTTAACCGCGGTTTTACCGATCCGGTTACCGGCTCCCAATACCGCAGAACGGATAAATACCGCGGTTTACCGCAAAAAATGATCCGATATTCGCAACATGGGTCGAATATCTTTCAAAACACTCTCTTTTAGAATTTTTTATTTTATTTTTATAAATTTCTTTCGACATTTTTACTTTCAACATTTTTACTTTCGACATTTTTACTGTCGACCAAAGTTGAGTTTACCTATTCTTCAGGTGGGAGGAAAGCGTGACATGGGTGTGTGGGTGTGGGTGTGGGTATGGACTCTGGATATCGATGCTCGTTTATCCAACGCCCGCACCGACATTCCCACACCCACACCCACACCCCATCATTTGGTTTGTTTTCAATCGGAAAAACTCGCAGCAAAACATGAAGAAAATGTAGGAGAAGCACAGATGATACGTAAAATCACAAGTATTAATGGAAAAAAGCGAAGCTGTCACATACAAAATAGTCATACTTGACTGATTCAAATAATTTATGTTGGAAAAAAATAAAAATTACCTACCACTATGTACAAGAATCGCCTATACACTCATATTACAGAATAAAAAAAAATCGATATTACTTGATAAGTAGAATATTAGTTTGTGTTCGGTATTTGTTAGATTAGCAGTACGTTTTATTTATCAATACTTTTGTAGTAAACATGGAGACAACGAGAATAAGCTTCCGTAGAAAACTTCACTTGATATTCAATACCGAAATATATGTATATCAACGATAATGATTTTTGATGGAATAAATCGGCAGTTTTTAATGTTTAGTTTTTACGCAATTCTCGGAATTTTCGACCTTGTTATAATTCTAAAAACGATATTCAAAATGAATTTGAACATGCATTTGAAAATAAATTATATGTAACGGTCATCATCAGCAAGTTTACATCATTTGAGACTTTAATTCTAAATTGATACTTATTTAATATCAATACTAAATATTGACACTTGGTATTTGTATCTGATATTCATGATATACCATTGGCGTAAATTTCTTCGAAAAAAACGCGTTCTGAAAACGCAGTTTCCCATAGCTGCGAAACGCGTTAATGCTGGCCGGTTTAACGCGTTCCACATCTGCCAAAGCAAACGTTGCGAAACGATGATATCTTGGCAGCGTTTTATACTGTTTCTGAAACTGTGGTATCGTATATTTTGGATGAAAAAAAATTGAAAACCATCAAGTACTTCATAGAACTTGAGTTGTATATACGATCCATATACTCGTTTGCATTGATTCATAGAACTCTAGAACTATAGCTTACATAAACTTCGATAAAGTTAAGAGATGGATTCGAACACGAGAACATAATACTAAAAGACATGCACACAAACCGTTCAACTAAAATAATCAAATGATATCAGTATTTATTGTCTCGTTATTCTGACTCTCGCATAAACTTGTTATTGAAATAGATTTTCGGTTTCTCATATCGATAAATTAAAAATTATCATTTCCTTGATAATTAAATCCAATTATTGTTGTCATATTCCCCTTGATTGATTTTATTTTTACATTCTTTGAAATTTAAATTGGAGTACACCCTAGTCAATTCTCCCCAGAGAAATCCCCCGCGGAGTCCCCAAATAAAAAGTTCCCGGGGACTCACGACAGGAATTCACCAGGGATTTCGTTATTTTGCGAGGAGTCGTCGGGAGAAAGTGGATTAGGGACACCATATTGAAACAAATTTAATCGGTTCTAAATTGGATTTAATATTTTAGAAAAATTGAATGCATCAAATATGAATTGAGAAGAATTAAACTTAAAAATGTTTGTGTTTTATTT
>OENM01000479.1:0-73717 GCA_900239745.1 Rotaria magnacalcarata | reverse complement strand
AGCTGCTGAATTGAAAATCAGATTGAATAATACTATGAAATGTGAAGATTTTTTTTCTTTTGCTCAAACGCAACCACAACTGATAAAGTGTGCCAAAAGTCAACAAAAATACAGTTTCGAAAAAAGCGTGTAACAGTTACTGTAAATATAAATCGAGAAGGTTCGCGTTGAGTAAGTATTGTTTTATTATGATTGAATTGAATAGATGTATGTCAAAATGAAATTTTATTGTCAACATATTTATTGGAAAATAAAGATTTCAATTTGAAAGCTAGGCTTTATAGTAAAAAGAAAAACTGAGAATGCTCTTTCTAGATTGAAAGCAGTTTTCGAAACTGATTTCTGTCGCTGATGAGCAGTATGAAAGATGTAAACTGCGTACCTCACAAATGTACCCCATTTACAACTCAGTTGCACCCGACGTGTACCCCATTTGGGACCTGAACAGCTGGCAACCCTGAATAGCATGAAAACTCTAATTACAGTTGAGCTGTTTATCAGCAACTTTATTTAAAAAAATTCGAACACAGAAATTAATAACAGCACTAAGCCAATTGGATAAAATTTCGCATAAAAAATCCTATATTTTTGTCATTTTTTGGAGAAAATCCTATAATTAAGCAAATTTGATCCTATAAAGGAATCCTATATTTTTAAAAAATAGCAATCGGAAGCCAGTGATAATCGCCAAAATATTGTCTCTCCTAATTTATCCAAAGCTTTTAGTAAAATAATCATCGCAGCTTAATGATAGAAGATGTATTTATCTTGAAAAAGAAATTCATATATTCAGTAAGAAAACATTTGTTGCTATCGTGTTTAGCAGCAAAATGATCTCATTGTAAATATCGATCTATATGGTGTTTGCATTTGAATGAAAACAGGTGAAGCATGAATTAGATAATGTCTGCTTTTGTGCGGAACTCAAATATATAAGTTTAAATTCGTCAAAAGAGAGAATGATGTGCTTGCAGAATTTGCTATACGAAGCAACCAGTGTGTGCTATAGATCAAAACATTAGTTTGTCGAATAAACTAAGAGCTTTCTCGTAGAAAAAAACGCAATTTTGTTTTGAATATAAATATCATAGTAGAAAGATATGGTGCTGTTGGACAAATCACATCGATTGTTATCGAAATAATTTTTACATTTTTTATCTGATCATGTATATTTAGCCTTCAGTTGTGAATAATTTATTCAAAAGCCTCTAATAATATGCCATCAATCTATAGTAGTAAGAATCTGTGAATTTCAGACTTCGATTCGTACGATGCGACACCGACGAGCTCTTGCTTTAACTTCTAGAATCTTAATCGAAAGCAAACATTAAATGCAATGTTGTATTTGCGAAGATTGTTCTGATTTCTTCTGATATTTTATTTTCTACCATCATAAAATGAAAGGAACAGAAAAGGAGAAATCTGTACAACCATACAGAAGCTTTTATTTACTTTAGTTGACAAGCATGAATGAGGGTAGAAAGTAATACACAAGCCTTTCAAGTAGATTCTTTTTCTTTAGTTTATGCTAAACACAAACATACATACATCTATATATACACGAATTTGAGTGAGAACGAACCACCATACTCTGCATTTTTACTTGTCGAAATCAAACAAAAATACGCAATGCCAGCTGGTATACTTGAAGTGACTGTTGCCGAAGGACGTCATCTGAAAGATGAAGATATTCTTGGTGAAAATGATGCCTACGTTGAACTTTACTTAGATAAAAAATATAAGCAACGTACAACTACAATTTCGAACTCAAACAATCCAACATGGAATCAACATTTTACATTTAATCTTGATAAACACGATCATGAGATACATTTTCATGTTTATGATTCCGATGTTGGTGATCGAGATTCAATTGGCAGCTGTAAAGTAAAATTGAAACATGTTTTTGACGATGGAAAATTTGATGAATGGGTAAAATTACCAGCTAACTTAGGTTTAACATCCCATGGAGAAATTCATATTATTATGCATTTTAAAGTAAGCTCTCTCCAATAAGTAATAATTTAAAAAATGTCTCGTTTTACTTTTAGCCATCTTAATTCACAATCTGATCAACAAAATAAAAACCGCACTTGTCCCTTTCAATTCTTATTTTTTTCCTCAGTTTTTCTAATTAATAAATATACATTTAGCCAAGACGAATCTTCGAATTTCTTTTATAACTGTAAGCGTTGTTTTAACGTTTACGTATTAACAAATTAATTTAAAGCGCACGTTCATACACTATCTTAAAATATCATGGTTGTGCATTTTATGCATGTCAGGCAAATATTGGTAAATTTAAAATCTAAATGCTCTACGATTAAAATCAGCTAACGGCAAAGCAGACTTTCTTTTTCTTACTATCGTCTATCTGATTTGAATTAATATTCGTTTGTGATACAATTTAAACCCGATGGAAAACTGGATCGAATTGTTTCAAACTGAATAAATATTCAATAGAGTTAACTGTTAATTTGTAAATGGATCTATATGAACTAAGATCTTTGAAGAACTTTTACAGATAGTTTTCTTAATATATCATTCGATTGATCTTGTCATATCATCAATGTTGTTATGATTCATCGGTATACGAATGAAATCGAGCTTTAGTTGATTCATACTTAGCACTATGCACGGCAAACTCAATGTATATCTCATTTAGATAGCAAATAGCACCAGGCTTTCTGTTATTTTCAGTCGGCGGACATCCGTAAGTTTATTCTTTTTTCCCTCTTTCCTATCTACACTCCTATGTACTTACAAAAGACTAGGTTTATTCATTTTTTCATACGCGACAATGATAAAATTAGCTGAATCTTATCGAAAGTGCAAAAAATGGGAATGCATTCTGTTTTTAGCTACACAGATGACGGAAATGTGAATCGCGTGGTATCTAAATCAATTACTTGAGTGACTATAAATGCTATCATATAAGTTTTACAGTAAGTAGAGTTCAGTCCACTGTTTATACGTAAGTACACATCGAAATCGATTTTCAAAATTAACATAATAAAACTAAATTACAATTTTTCTAATATACGAATAATGCCTTTATCTAACGACAAAACGAATTTAGTGGACAGTTGTTTAAAAATAACTGGAAATCAGAGAAAAGATTTCGGACAGCTTTCCAATGAGAACATCAACTCTTCGTTTTTCTTCAATATATTTACTTTACAAATATAAATAACGCGATTTTTTTAATTTCAGTAAAATGAACACCTATAGTACAGAAATTACTTATCACATCGCTAGTTTTCGTTAGTTTTGTATAACAATAGTTCCAATCGAAGCTTTAACAAAAGTAAATTTTCGTGTCAGGTGATCGGGTACAGTCAAATATCTCATTCTATTCTCTTCATTATTAGTTTAACTTGTAGGTTTTATTCAAGACGACAATCACTTTTTGACAAATATGACAATTCATACAACATTGAATTGTTGTTTTTTTGCATTTAGTATACTCCTGTTTTCCATCGAAAGATCGAACCCTTAGCAAAATTTATAAGGAGGGTGGACGTTTTGTGGGGAAATCGGCCCCCTCAACAAATAGCATAGTACCTGTCTAGAACTCTTATAAATAATGTTTTTAGTACATTTATCGCTTAAAAGTTTGGTTTTTCAGTGACTAAGTCAGTGAAATCAGTCCACGAATGTTGCATGTGCATACAGGCTAATCGTTAATGGTAATCAGAGTTTCCATCAAACGAAAAGTGGCTAGTAGAGCTAATATTAGCATGACTCGATGGCACTTTTCAAGCACTACAAAAGCATACCAAAATATCGAAAGAAAAACACTGGTAGTCAAAAATTTCTCGACAAGCATCAACTCAAGTACATGTTTTAATGCGTCTTTTTATTGATATTTTTCAGATTCCGTTCGAAAAGTTCGCTAATTTGGTGAACCTAATACGATATTCAGAACCAGCGTTCAAAACTGAGTAGTTATGTAATAGTTTCAAAGAGTTTCATCGACTTTTATTTTTTCGAATATTATCATCCTAGTCCCCCTCAGGGATAAGTGAAAAATTCAAGTCCTTGAAAACACAACTTCAATCACCTCATTCTCTCTTATTTTGAGTCCTCATATCAGTATACACCCTCAAAATTATACTCTACCATTTTAAACCATTTTTTGATCAAGTAGAATTTTTCACTTATCCCTGAGGGGGACTAGGATGATAATATTCGAAAAAATAAAAGTCGATGAAACTCTTTGAAGCTATTACATAACTACTCAGTTCTGAACGCTGGTTTTGAATATCGTATTAGTTTCGCTAAACTAGCGAACGTTTCGAACGGAATCTGAAAAATATCAATAAAAAAGAACGCATTAAAACATGTATTTAGGTTGATGTTTGTCGAGAAATTTTTGACTGCCAGTGTTTTTCTTTCGATATTTTGATATGCTTTGTAGCGCTTGAAAAGTGCCATCGAGTCATGCTAATATTAGCTCTACTAGCCACTTTTTGTTTGATGGAAACTCTGATTACCATTAACGATTACCCTGCATGTACATGCAACATTCATGGACGGATTCCACTGACTTAGTCACTGAAAAACCAAGCTTTTAAGCGATAAACGTACTAAAAACATTGTTTACAAGAGTTCTAGACAGGTACTATGCTATTTGTTGAGGGGGCCGATTTCCCCACAAAACGTCCACCCTCCTTTATCGAAATCATTCGGATAATTTAACATGTATGCGTCTCATGCAAGACGACCTGACAAGAATGTCAAAATAACCATATAGACACCACCACCCCCATTCGTCCTTTATCGACCTAACAAATATATATATTTTAGCAGTACAGATGTATCCGCTTGAGCTGTGACATAGTGTTGATATACACAACCAAAGATTATACATTAATAATATTTAATTATAAACCCCTACACAGGATAGAAGCCCACCCCATGGATTAGATTTTTCCGTTGAAAATCAAGGTTTACTTCATGAAAAATGAACTCAAATCGATGAAAAATGAAAGGATGAACATTTCTCTATCAAATATTGCAAAACTGGCATCAGGGCATGCTTTGTTACAAAATTATAGCTTGCGGAACAGAGACACCACCGATGGGCTTCTACACTGTAGGGGGTTTAGTATATGAATTATTTCATATTTGCATACCTGCAGGATCAAATAAAAGAATAAAGATTGAAGGAAGTAAATATGAGAAAAAAATACGGATTCATTAGAATAATTTACAAATAGTCGACTAAAGCAAAGGGCTTTTCAACGTCATAGAATTCTTGGATTTTAGATAAAATTGTACGCAATTGTTTTCTGACGACTAATCGATGATCAATGCGATATTGCGTAGGTTCATTTTCTCTCTCCCACATGTAAACACACCGGAACAATAATAACGATTGATCAGCTATTTAGTTTTATTGTTGATATAACAAAGTTGAACGGATTTTTACTTTTGAGTCAAGACTTATTCAGTTGTGAACTGACAAAATCAAAGTTTTTCTCATAGAAGAATGAAGTTTGAAATCGATCGAATCCATGTATTTTTGACGTAAACTACACGAAGCGGTAGTGAAAGACAAGAAAACAAATGCATAGAAACCCTGCCACAAATCGCAGTAAAATTTGAATGTGACCGTTCATTTGCTGGAAATTTTTTTAATATCAGACTGTTATTCTTATACCAGACTTCTACAAATCGCCTGACGAGAAATAAAAACGGTTTGGAGAAAAGCCTTTTTCAACTCATACAATCAAAGTGAATGCAAAAAAAGTCAATTCTCATTATAGTTTTCAAAAGATATTTCTGTTTTGGTACGCAGATCAAATTTATATATGCAAAAAAGATGAGTTTACATGAATTACTCATATGGTTATAATTAAATTATGAATAGCTTTATGTTTACATATAATTGAGCTATGAAGAATACAAATAATATGTAATTAGTTACCTTAGATTTCAAGATAAAAGTTCACCCTCAAAATCGTTTGACGCATTTGGATATGCGTGCGTTTTCTTGTATGTAGAAACGGCAACATCCAACTAGGGTGCGTGCGTGAAAGTTAATTCTATACGACTCGTATATATATAATGAATAGAAAAAGGCGTGCGTGTGCTTATTAAGAAAACGAAATCTTCTTGACACGGATCGATATTTGCTAGCCGAAAGTGATCAATAATAAAGGTGTTATTTTTAAATAATTCCTCGCCGAATAGATACTGTCCAAACTCATTTAATATTTGGCAAGACGTCCTTAGACAAGTATAATCTAACGATTTCAAAATAGAATAGGCCTTATTAGCAAACGTTTTTTCTTCTCGAACATTTGGGGATCATCCTGAGTTTTAGTTATTCACTTTTCCCTATTTTATGCATTCCGTAATGGAATGATCTTTACTTACTGAAGAAGAGAAAAATACCTGACTAGTTTATCATTCAAACGAAACATTAAGGTAAAGTGAATATTTTTTCAAGCATAATAAATATTTCTATAATTTAAGTATATTTTTTGAATGATTTTCTTTATATGAATAATTAGTTCGCATTTTTAAAATCGCTTAGTTAAGAATTTGTCATAATTCATATACAAAATATTTGTCTCGTTATCGATCTATTTATAAGAAGAGAAAAAACCAATTGTTCCATCGTCATTATGTTAGTGCGTCTGTCGACATCGTGTATTTCTCGAGGATTAGTAAGACAATGTCTATGTTACTTGTGAACTCTTAGTACTTTGTATTCTTTCGATGTTTATGTAGGACATCGTTTTTCTTCTTCGGATTCCAATGGAATAGCAAACAAAGGAATACCACTCAAGCATACTGAAACAGACAATATATTATCATTCATATAATTTTAGCCTACTTATACATGAAATCTATTCGGGTACTTCGAGAAAATATGCACTTTTCCTACCAGTATATAATGTTCATATGCATGGGAATCTATGCCATACAGTAGTACTGAATATCGATATAAATCAATTGCTAGTTAAAATGAGTGAGAGAGAGGGAATTATATAAATATTAATTTTTCGTAGACAAACCATGACTTTCTTATTCTCGTCATATACACCGACATGATATAGTTTTTTTTTTTTATTAAGTTTTATATGCTTCTTTGCATCACTGTAGATGATTATATGGCTAAAAGGGAAATTGTTATTTCTATAGATTCAAAACGTTTATTATTAAAGAAACAAAACTACAAATAGACTGATTAACAGTTGAATTTTGAATATATCTGTACAGCTTTGATTTCTCTAGTATCTATATTTACAAATATATATATATATATTTATATATATATAAATATATATATCTATATACATGTGCTGAGAAATCCACTTCCGATTTTTTATGTTCATGTTTCAATGAAAGAGAGAACTTAGTTGAGTAGATGGTAGGCGGCATTTCTATTTTCTTCTAATACACATAGAATAGTTCTTTTTCTCTTCCTGTTCTCGAACTAATATATATCATGAGAGGTAATCCAAAACATGATCTATTTAAAAAAAAATGAAATATAACTACTTGATTCCATTTAGGTTTCAGACGTAATAATCGAGTAAAGTTGACATGAAAATGAATTGTTTTTACACAACAAAGCCACTATTTTAATATTTAGAATGTGTTTATATCTCTATATATTTGTTTTTAATCTTCTATATTTCTAGAGTCATTCATCATCATCATCATTTTTTTTTCGTTTAACAGATATATCAGTCTTCATTTATCTCAGGTAATATTTGACAGCATATTCATTACGTCAGCAATAGTTAGTGATGAAAGTATTGTTTTCTTTTTAAATCGTGTCACACTTTTTGATTTCTATTCTGAAGAGGAACCCCTCAGAAGTATTGTACGAATTTTCTTATTATATATTCTCTCTCGTTTTCTTATTATAGTTTCTGATGATCTCCAACGCTAATTTTCAATTTTTTGCTCTATTCATTTTACTTGTAATCTTAGCCAATAATCATAAAACATTGGCTAACACGATTTATAGACGAAATGGCTATGCGCCTCATCCATTGTTGTATGTTGATGATCAATCAAGATTTCAATTGGACAGAGATAATTTATCTCACGAATTCATGGATAATGAACAGCCAGCATCTAATCTTTGGTCAGTAATATTTCATCCGAATCACATTCCAGCAATGCCAGGTACTAGTGTACGACGTGGTGTAAGTTCCTCAATGTCATTTAACAAACGTAAAATTCCATTGGAACTTCAAAAAGCACTGTATGCTCATGGAATTGTTGGTCGACGGCGTTAACCAAAACCGCAAACAAAAAATATAAATGACTTCAATTCTATCTTTATTCTCTTTATCACCTAATAAAAAGGAAATCATATCTAAATGTAAATTTTTATATGATTACAAAACGTTTTTTCGAATAACAACGCGAGAAAAATATTTAACAAATAATGAAAGAAAACCCATTGAAATCATGGGAGATTTTTGTTTGTAATGTTTAGCCGGTGATGTATAAGCCTGTTTTTCTTTTTCGAAAAGAAGAAATAAACAAAAGTTGATTCCGACCTTCACAGTGAGAAATAATTTGAACAGCAACGAGCAGAAGTTTAAGCAGACTTAGAGTATAGAATATAGGAAATAGAAATTGAGTTGAAATGCTCTACATAACACAAAAGCCGCCTATCCGTAATGAAGCAAAATAAAGATTAATTTTTTTTAGTTTTCTTTAGTAATTAAAACAAGAGAAAAATGATCGAACATATTTCCTTAATTAATCGTGTATATGATTGACGGGCAACTTCTTGGTAAATTAATAACGAGATCAACGTATATATTTTTACAAGAAAGACAAAATTCTATCAAAAGACTACGTCATAAATATTATTTCAATTATGATGACGCAAACATGTTTTCTTGGAAGACATATATGAAGTAAAACTATTGCTCTTACGTGTTACACCAACATCATGCAATGTAGCAATTACTTCTTCTGAAAAAGCTTCGAGTGAGGTGTACGTCAGTACTCGAGTTTCCTACGCTTTCTACTAATACGTATTAGAATAATGATAAGACTGAATTTGTAGTTAATACGTGTAGATTAAATTATCGTTTGAGACTTTTGTTATCGATAAAGTTGAACGTCTCATTCGATACTTATAGTTTCTTTTCGAGTGAAAAGATATTAAAAATAAAATAATTGAGAAATAGACATCAGTTCACAAAGGTGATCAAGTAGTTAGAAATATTAAATAATGTTAAACAGTCGGAATGATTACACTTCACATCTCGCTTACCAATTTTCCCAGAAAAGAATTATTACTAAGTGATTTTCTATTCAAGCTTTTATTTATTATATTTATGAGAACAAAATGGATGTGCTTACGCCTGTATTGCTTGAAATAAAATAGAATCACTTAAAGAGCTGATTACAACTTTTATAACAATTGAATGAGTCTGTAATAATATACTAGTAGTTTTGAAAAAGCAAAGACGAGAATTAATCTGTCGCTTTATTAATCTAGTGATAAGATATAAGTTTGAAAATATAAAAAGCAAAATGTTCTATTTTTTTCAAGATTCACCGTTCGATGTGTGATTAAATTTATCTCATCGGTCGAACACAAGAAATTATTTGGCAAAAATATAGTCACATCCCTATGCCTACTGGCAGCAATATGATGATTAAAAACTGAAATCAAACTTTTCACTAAACATAGAAAAAACCCTAATCGTTTGAGTTCAGCATTCAATTAATCAATAAAATGAAATAAAAATAATATTTTAGTATAACCAAACGTCAGAGGATACTCATCAACCTTCATACAAATCTTGCGAGATGTTTGCATGATCAGAAGCTTCGAAATACAGAAGCATAGCTCATAAGTGAGTCCTACCATCACGCTCACATGAAATTTTAGTATTGATTTTTCTATTGAAATATTATAAGTTTGACTTATTCAATCGTGTTGGGTAGGACTTTAGTTATTGAAAATTAATGACTTGAAATCATGCTACGTACTTTGACTTTGTAATGCTTAGCCACTTCGAATGAGTGCATATTCTAAGACTCACAGGAGGTAATAAAAATTATTTACTAATTACCAGAATATTTAACGTAGAAATGAGTCAGCTGATCATCTTACAAATATGAGCTCTTTTATTACTACGACCCAACTGAAGTACTCATATTCGCTTTTATACTCTACGAGAATTTCAAATAGTTAGTAGTTTATCGGAAATCTTTTTCATTTAATTTTGAATGGCAAAATGCAAGAATTCAAATGTAGCCAGGTCACAAAAGAAATTTCTGTAAGGCAAAAAGACAGATGATTTCTAATTGACTCTATTTGAAGAGCAGAAACAGAAGTAAAATGAGTTTTCGATAAATATTTTTTCTAATGAGAATCCATCACGAAATGCTATTTTTAAATCCATTGGTTTGACTTTCAAGATTATTTTTTAATTAGGAATACAATGAAATGATTCATCTCTGTGTTCAACACTCATAAATCCTACTACTTGAATGTAGTAACGATGACTTCTAGCGCCGAACTTCGCATTACATATGTGTGAGTTGAACTTATACGATAATCGTGAAAGCTCAGCATGGCTTTTAACTCTAATCCTACAGACCGAAATTTGATTGGCCAATCTCATTTGGATGCCATGCACATTTTAACTTTATTAATTTGATGAAAAGTGGATTTCCAAGAAAATCATGCTTACAATCGCGATATTCAGTTTGAAATATAGTCAACTACTGTTTTTTCTTTCTATTATATTTTCAATATTGAATGTGAATCTCTAGAAATTACATTAACATTACTACATCCGTTACCGATACGATCAATAGATGACTTTATGCTAATTTATAAATGCCGGGCTACATTGTTTTACACCCCGCTCCAAAATTATTGAACCGATTGCTTTTGTTTCTCGGCAAACTGTTGTGCGCTTCTTTTAAGTTCCAGCTTTCTTGACGATAATTGATCCCAGAGAATAACTGCTTCTCTCCGTGGGAACAATTTCTTATTGTAACGTTTTTCTTAGTCAACGTTCAGCAAATGTGTTTTTGGACTCACTCCAGAAAAATTCAACAAAAAAAAACATTTCTCTTAAATCTACTTCTCATTGTGTTGCATTTTTCAATGTATCAATATGAAGAACCACCACAAAATGCGTCTAACATCCAATCTGAATAGTTAATTTTTGTCCTACTGAAACATCGTGTTCAAAAGAACTTAGCAAGCAGCGTGGTACTAACTTTCACCATCTCTCTTCTCAAATCGGAGCCTCAACAGTCAGTTATTAAATCAATAATGTTTACACTACTAATAAGTGTTTTACTCTTGCTATCGAGAACATAATAAAGCTTGATGACGTCAATTTTAACTTTCACAAATATTCTCTATGAACTCACGCTGAAAACTCATCGCGAGTGCCGTCTGCGATGCACACGCATGACGTCGCACAAGAAAAATCTGACAAAGGCAGATTTAGATATAGGAGATGACCAGGGTGGCCAGAACTTCTGAAAAGTAGCGGAAAATTTTGAAAGTTGAAGTCCTTTCTGAATTTCTTCTGATTTTCGTACCATATTCTGACTTTTCCTGATTTTAACACTTTCTTCGGATATTTTCCGAGTTCGAAACTATTTCAGATCTCAGTTCTGCTAAGTGCAGTTCAGTACACATTACTATTATAGATGTATATTGCGGCACCTTGCTTTTCTCGATTATCCGTTGGTAATTTCTGACTTATATATAGGCAACTTTAGGTACAGCAATGCATTAGAATTTGATAAATTTCTTTTCGTGATTTCGAGAATCTTATCTAATTGAACATTCCACGAATGAAAACAAAATTATCTATTGAATGATATTAATATGGTTGAATTTGATTGTGAAGAGAAACAAATCGAAGTAAATTAATTAGCCGCAGCAATATCATTTCGACATATAAAGGAAAAAAAAGTTTTTCGTAAAGATTCGTTATCGACTGATGAATATTCATCTTTTTAGTGACAAATCTTTGGAAATGAAGTGCCAGTCAATGACATAAAAGTAGTGGAATAGTTAATGCCAGCATCTTATACAGAAGTCGCATTTTCACAAAAAATGATCTTTCTGATAAACTTCTGATTTTCCTAAAAACCTTTCTGATCGTTGTCGGATTTTTATAAAAAGTTTCTGATTTTTCAATTGTCGATCTGACGACCCTGGAGACGAGTGAAATCATTTTTCACCATATAAATATGTATTCAAATAGAATATGACACCCTCGTCGGCTCAGATATTTAATATTAAATTCAGTGGATGCCGGCAGGAAAGAATGCTGTTTTGTCGTTTTTTATTAAAAATGTACTGTATCCGTCGAAAAATGAGTCCTTTTTTTAATGTTATAGTCATAGAAAAGATATGATTAAAAGTATGTATCACACAGAGCGGACTTTAAACTGTGAAGCCATGCATTGTAAAGGATATTACAGCTGTAGGCGACTGCACAGAAGCAGTTCATCAGAAGGAAAAATGTTTCAATGATATTCGAAAAAACTGAAAAATTTAAGAGATCAAGAGAATTACCGTCGAGGTTTAGTATCATAATAGCGCATCCTTCAGGGTGTAGTGTAGCAAAAAAATAGATCGTGACTGTGCATTTAATATTTCATAGACAACAAAAATATCATATTAAAAAACAGCCGTTCCCTAGATATAATATGCAAATTATGAATGCTAAATTTATATTTATGCTAAGAGATGTCAAACGACATGATCTTTATTGTTGCATGTTTCTGTTAGCGGTTTCCCGCAAGTCTTTGGTTATTTTTGTAACAGTTAAAGCGAAGACGTTCAAAAAAATCTAAAAGTAACCATCGGTTTCGTCGGACACTTCTAAAACGAAATTTACAGTACGTGATATTAGATAAATATGATATTCGTTTGGTTGAGACCACGAAGGAAAAACTAAGTATCTCGAGAAGAATTTGCGAATCCTTACAGAAAATCGTTTCTAGATGTTTGACGAAGAACTACGAAATCATAGGAAACATTTGACCGGTTGGATTATGACGAAGACTGTTATGTATTCAAAACATTTCAAGTTCTATGAGTTATGAAAATGCAACGAGACTGGCGTTTCGAAATCAAAGATGTCGCATTTGATCGATACATTTTTCACCTAAAATTGATTCATCAATAAACATCAAGGTGTGGTCCATTCGGAAAGTTGCAACATTGTCTTGTTCGTGCTGTCGCATTCAACGAAAATATTTTCAAGAAATTGATGTTATTTGACGCTTACGAATAGATTTCATAATGCAGTCAAAAATTTCTCTAGCTACAATTACTACTGACGAAAAAATCAAATATTACTTGCTAACTGAAAACGAAGCATTACATGAAATTACGAAAACAGCTAAAGATGTCAATGAAATTCTTAATTTACCATCAACCACATTAGTACGATTAATCCTGAATAATTTCCATTGGGATCAAGATATGCTTACAGGCAAGTTTTCATTTATTTTAATGAAAATACGCAAGTTCTATTTCGTTCTAGAAAAGTTTTTTACGGACCCAGAAAAATTATTTAAAGAGCTTAATGTAGCTAATCCGTATTTATCACCATCGCTTCAATCGAATCCTCTTTCGCCTGGGCACGCTCCTGAACGTGATCCAATGTTGGCAGTTGTTGAGCAAATGGCAACTGATAATACAAATAAAATTTGTCGCACGTAAAAAACAAGATCTAAAAACAAATATTGAATTCATATTAAATCTGTTTTTGTAGTTGTTATTCGGAAAATCCTTCAGATGAATTTTACGCATTAAGATGTCGACATCAACATTGTTTAACTTGCTGGCATAGTTATCTTGAAGTAAACATAGGACAGCACGGTTGTCTACGACCAATATATTGTCTATCAAGATGTCTTGAAGTTATTGACGATGAAAAAATCTTAGAATTATTATCGAATGATCAAAATCTTTGTGATCGTTACCGAAACAATTTAGTGAAAGCATTTGTTGAAGCAAATCGTTTAACACAATGGTGCCCAGGAAATGGATGTGCAACTATAGTTAAACTAAACACCTATTCCGCTAATCGTGCACATGTTATTGAATGTGATAACTGTAAAACAACATTCTGCTTTCAATGTTCAAAACCGTGGCATGAACCGATTCAATGTTCATTGTTGGCAAAATGGGAACAGAAAAATCGTGATGAATCAATGACTGGCACATGGGTGATTGCTAGTAAGTATCTAGTATATGGTACATAATCTTGAGGATGCAAGTGCCCAGATCATTTTACATTCCATGGTAGATTACGAAGTTTTCGCGGCTGGGAAGTTGAGGAAACTTTGTATCATATGAAAACAAAATTCTCGATTATTTTTTGATATAATCATATTTACTTTTCTAAAGAATTTCAAGATCAATTCTTTCGATCGGTGTCAATTATACTAACAAAACAATTTTAGTCGTTTTTCATAAATCTGATGATGGTATGAACCTTTTTTAATAGATACAAAAGATTGTCCAAAATGTCATTCAGCTATTGAAAAAAATGGTGGCTGTAATCATATGAGTAAGTTGATTTAGTCTGTCAATGCTGAGAAAATTTGCTTTTCCTTTTGTTTTTCTAGCTTGTAGAAAACCAGGATGCGGCTATGAATTTTGTTGGTTATGTTTCGGTACGTTTAAATTATTTTCGGATTAGAGATTTATTTCCTATTTCGATATTCAATCGTGATTGAAATAGAAAAGCTAACTGTTGATGAGTATGATCGTCAAAATTTTCCTATGGTATTTGATTTATTGAAAATCAAATACGAATCTGTAAAATCACTATTTTCCAACGAGCGCACTTTTACGAATACATATAAAATTGAGAGATATGATATTGACTCGGTAACAACAAGAGCATTATTTTATATGTACGTATCGGAACGACGGATATACGACAGGGTTGTTTTTTTGAACTTACAAGTGTCCTTGAATCGATGTTACTTAGAGAATTAGTTTAATATATCAAAATACAAATAAAAAATGACTGCGACTGGTATTTCTAGAAGAAATTCAGGAATCGCTTTTCGTAGCCTAAACTCTCATATATTTATTTTTCGTATCCGACAAGTAGAACTTATACAATTCGAAAATTCCGATTCTTGGAAACAGACTCGTTATCATTAAAGATTTTTATCAGAATAGCGAATAGAAATATCAGATATGATGTCTTTAATCAAATCAAAATAACTAATATGAAAGTATATTCGATAGTTTTCTTTTTCATAAACACTGACCAGGACTACTTCACAGATCCCTAAGATCGAAGCCCATGAAATATCTAGTGAAGTAAATTAAATCTCGGCGCGGATACCAGGAGCATGAATCAGTACGTGTGATATACACACAGAAGATATTTCAAATATTTGAGCGAGACGTTCGTTGTTATCAGCTGCACATTTGGAGAAGAAAGAGAAGTTTGAATTATTCTTGTTATCAGGATATGTCCATATTCCTAGAACGCCGTTAGATTTTGAATAGTTAGATGTGAAACAGAGTATCAAAAGTTGATTTAAATCAACTCGATTCAGCTAAAAAAAACTTCTTATCAAGTAATCATTTGTTTTCTTTTCGATAAAGGTGATTGGAAGTCACATGCAACTCAACAATGCAATGTTTATCATGCACAGGCAACCGAAGAAGCTCAAGCCACTGCTCGCGAAATTCTCAAACGTTACATACATTATTTTACACGCTATCAAGCGCACAGTCAATCTCTTGAGCTTGAAAGTAAACTCAAAGAAAAAGTTGAAGAACGTCAAAAGGAAATGGAAGCCCGAGCGATGACGTATGCAGATCGGCAAGCTCCGGACAAAGCATTTGAAGTTTTACAGCAATGCCGACGTACGCTGAAATACACATATCCGTTTGCATTCTATTTGGAACGCAATAATGAATCGATAATGTTCGAAGACAATCAAGCACATTTAGAGCGAACAACAGAAATTTTATCGGAATTCCTCGAACGTGAATTCGATGGTCAACATGAAACTGTATTAAAATTAAAAAATACAACAAATTTTTGCGAAAATCGAAGAAAAATTTTAGTGAAAGATTGCAAAGACGGATATAGTAAACAGAGATGGATAGGTCTCGATCCATACTAGTGCTTTTCTGTGTTGTTTTCTTCATTTACAAAGTAATTCTTTTTGATAAATCTAGAATCAATAAATTTTCTTAAAATGCGAATTATACATAACCAGCTTCCTTATGTAATGAAAAACTTAAATTGCCAGATATACAGAATGGGCGGGCTATAAAATTAAAATTATCATGTGGTTTGTCTTTAAGCAATAGCGAATAAATGAAATGTCGAAGTAGAAAAGGTTCAACGCCGTTATTTCAGACGGTATACAATAATATGTTTTAATCTGTTTCAATCAGTGTTTCTAATGGAAATCTAAAATAAAATGTACAGTGCACGCTGTTTTAAATAAGCAAAGTGTACATTTACACTTTGTTTTCATAAACAAAATGTACTTTACTGAACTTTTATAGGATGACAAGAAATGTAAAAAAATATCGTTATATCTTATTGAGAAAAGATAGAAATCAATAATAAATAAGCAAATAGAGAACAAGGGAAAAAACAATCTGTATGTAATTCATCTAGAAAGACACACCACACACCAGTGCAACATTAAAATAGCACGTAAGCATAAGAATCTCAATTTACTGTTTTTCAAATCCTAGATAAACACAAGATCTATAAAAACTATTACGGTCCTCTTCATCGTCATCATGAACATCAGTATAATTTGAAGAAAGCTAAATTGAATATTGTAATTTTCAATTTTCATTTTTTTTTCTGCAGTTACGACATTAGTACCGGGAACGAAATGACATTAATCTGAAAATGAAAAGAACAACAAAGTCAGACAAAGTATTCTATTCAATGAATAGTAGAGAAAATAGACCACTGTTTACTTATCGTTTAATCATAATTTTTGAACTAAAAGTATATTTTAAACCTTCCTGCAAAGTGTACATTGTACACGCTAATTTAAACACAAAATGTACAGCAGCGTGTATTTTCGCAGCAGCAAATGTTTGTACATTTTACTTGTGCTGTGTACACTTGCCATTAGAAACACTGGTTTCAATTGCATTCTTTTTCTTTCCTACTTTTGACGATAACTTGTTATTTGATCGACATCTGTTGAAAAATTCATTTCATGATTGGCGTGTAATTTGAACTTATCTGTTTTTTTCCCCCTAAATACGGAATTTTTTCTTCTTAGGGGTCAAACAGACTAGAAAATTTAATACTGAATTAAGCAAAATGATTGGTTAATACAGTATTAATTCGCGTAGTCTGTTTGACCCCTTACTTTTACAAAATGTATTTCTCAATGTTGAAACCTTCTTCGATTATTATTCAAACGTTATTTCGTTCATTAGCATCTAAAACTACAAAATATCGTCCGATTTCTGCACCATTACGTTTTCATATGGACACAAAATTGGTTTATGGTCCACAAAGAATGATTCGAGAAAAACGATGTACACAACCCAGTGAACTCGATTTATTTACTGAAAAACCAAGTAAAAGAATCTTTGAAGACGACACCGAATTATTGTATGCCGGTTCGAGTGGTTTTCGTCGAGCCTGTAGTGTACCAAAAGGTGTTCCAATATCAGAACGACAACGATATTTGCGTGATTTATTTCGTATTCCGCGTGGCCAGCCTGCTTCTTTGTTTCCGCAAGCTTATATACCAAATAAATATTTAGGTTTAAGACGAAAAAAAGATTAACAAATTGTTAATTAGATAACATACAGTTTAGGAATATATTATTGGTTTATTCTAGATAATAGTTATATTTCGATCTCGTCATTATTTTTTCTCGAAAACAACATCGTTTCATTAATCAAACAATCTGTATTAATCGCTTAAGAAGTTATATACATATTGTAGAGTCTTGCATTGTTTTACTTACAAATAAAAATATTGTTTAATAATAATAAAATAAAATTGCATTTTCGTCTATAAAAATATCGATCGGTGAAAATTGCTTTTAAAGTATCAGATGACAAAATTTTATCCGGTTATTATTTCATTTGAATCTAATTGCGTATGCGAAATATATTTATGAAAAAAACAACAACTTCAATTTACGTTTATTGAGTTTCAATCAAGGGTTGCAAAAAGGTATTCATGTTGTAGATAAATATTTATGGCTTGTATAAATAAAACTATGACAAGTGAAAATGTTGTGTATTTGTAGCAAGGCATTTCAATAGGTTTGCACTTCAAATGCTATTTTAATCTTTGTTATTTTCATTAGAAAAAAAAACAGATCGAAAACGCTCCGCGTATTTATCCGTTTTAAGCAACCCCATAAAAACATGACAAAATATTTTCATCATTCCAAACAAACATTAATATTAATTTTTTTTCAAAGCCCTAAATATATAAGGTTTAAGCCTCTTGACGACATTAGAAATGTCACATTTACATAAAACGATCGAAAAGAAACATGTCGTGCCTTTGTTTTAAATTCTCTCTTTCTTTTAACACTAAATCGAAACACTTAAGCACAACAGGCGTATAAAACAAAATACTACTTTCATCGATTCATACATATAATAATTATGCTTTTACATATTCCAAAATTTGAATCAGAAGCATTGATTTCTACAGGGTAATTCTCTTTTGATATATATATATATATATATATATATAAGATATTTTCAATATGGCAATTGATGAAACACCAATACAAAAAAATGTCCCTTCTAAAACGGATTTTCTCGGCACGATTAAACTTCCGCTTCGCAGACAACGTATTGAACGTTGGATAAATAAAGGTCGGCATACTTCAACAACCAATGGTAAAGAACTACAATCATCAACTACTCTACGGACATCATCAAGATCAAACCGATCGGAGATAGCACTATTACAAGCTGATCGTCGGCTTAATATACAATTATTTCAATTAGGTAAACAACGACAAAAATTTATAGACAAAAGAAATTACGATCAAAAATTATTTGCGACTAAACAAGTTTTACGTCATAAAGATAATCAATCTATACACGAGTAATCAATATTTGTTAGTGTTTTTACTAATTAGAAAATATTTAATTATTTTCAGTACATTAAATTATGTTCGAAAATGTTGTAAAAATGCGGATTTATACGAAGATGATAATGATCATTCAGCAGTAGTGTCAAAAGACAATGATACAACTGAAACAGTTCGTTCTCGATCTATGGCACCTACAGTTGCTAATTCATCCGTGAGTATTTCAATTGACTGAAGACATAAATAGAAAATATATTGAATCGTTCAAAGAAGAAAAAAATGGGTATGTCGATAGGATTTACTTTCATTGCAAAAGTTAAATCAAATGAGCTTTTCTTTATCGGATTTCAAATAAAGCCGATATCGAAAATAGGATTATTCGGTTAAGAAATGCAAATTGTTTCAATTCTTTTGAAAAAATCATTCAAAAATTCACTTGATCTATTTCTTCTACGCGTATGCTAGCCTTCAGTTACAAAACCAACGGGAATGTCACATGATGAAAAAAAGGATAATCTTCATATTAGCACAAAACTCGTTAGTCAATCTGCTCATGTATCAAACAAATCTCGGCCATCGGTTTACAATGAGCGACCAAATCGGAATATTAAATCAGGCAATGAATTCCAATTAGGCGAAGATTGCACCACAAATTCATCTACTCCGGTATCAATTGTCGGACATAAGAAAGAGCCGAGTAAACCCTCATTGAAATTAAAAAGTCAAAATTCGAAATTGTTCATAACGAAAAGTGCGGTTCAAGAATTTCACCAATATCCCGAGCGATTTCTCAGTAAATCAAATCGTTATCTTCCATTACTTCATCATCACGCTCTAAAAATTGAATCACATGAATATCATCTAAAACAAGTAAACGAACATACGAAATCTTCACCATCGGCATCACGTCTCTCCAGTGAATCATATTTAATAGATGACGAACAAACAGAAAATACAAGGTTTGTTGTATATTTTTATTCTTGGAATTCATTTTAAACGATTCTGTATAGAAAATTTAAACTTAATTCACATACGACCAGTTGGATTAGTCACGATCAAAAAACTAAAAACGAAGAAGTACATACACTAGGTCGTCTTGACTTATCGGACCCAATCACGAATGAAAATCAAGAGCGTAAATTAGCCCTATTGAATCTTCGCGATCGTGAATATGCTCATCTACAAGCATTGATTCATTCTAATCGTATCGAGCATATTCTTACGCCGTTTTCATCAGTGAAAACTATTGAAACTGTCTTACCACAATCGGTGCGTCCTCGTGATAATTTAAATTCAATCGATTCTGTACTCTGTTCGAAAATTAACAATGATAAATATAAACGAAAACCAGTGGGTATAGATAGAAATCTATCAAAATTAGGTATTTTAGTATTTTCATCTTAAAAACAACGCAAAATTGAATTGTCTTTTGTCTATATATTTTTTTTTCTCTTTTGTTTTGATCTAAATAAATAAGCGATCCTATTTCAATAGTAGTGATTTAAATAAGTGTCTATATTGAAAATCGAGAATAAGTCAATGTGAGTGTGTGTGTGTGTGTGTGTGTTTGTCACATTTAGCATGTTCTCTTTTTCTTCTTTCTTTGCGGTATGAAAAGCTTTAAGACCAAGATATACGGATGTTTTTGACTTTTTTTGACTTGCCATTTATCGATCGATTATTGATTTCTTTGCGTTCATGACACTTTGTATAATGTAAATAGGATATAGATTTCTTCAATGCCTTGCAGCTTTTTGATTGATATCTATTTACCAAACATTTGCTGTTTTTCACAAGTATAAAATTATTACGATGAGAATGACTCCTATTTCATAGCAGCGTATAAAAAGTTTTAAGAAAACGGAAATACGTCCGATAAAGAACGAGTCGCTAAATAATGCTTTTGATTTATGTATCCGACGTTGTTAATTCAAATTGATTTCTTAAAATAACGAATAGTAAAAGGCTAGTCGTCATTCTTCTTCTTTAGTCATGGGTAAGTGTCCTCGGCGTCGTGCTACATCTTTAGATAATCCGTTAAGGTACAATCACAATCAGAATATATATAAATCCAAGAAACATATTACAGATTGACATTAGAGAACAAAACATCACCGAATACAATAGCCATACAAACAGAAAAAGAGGAAAAATCGAACGTTATTTTCTGATTGAGTTTGTCGCGCGGTGTTCTGTTTCTGTCGTTTGAAAACATTTGTCATGGTGCTCAATTATTGAAAAGGTGATCGGGCACAAAGAAGAGAGAAAAAGAAAGCGATAAAGGACCAATCTCGTTGATTAAAAGGTGATTTCCTTGATTTTTCTACCTTTTCAATAAGATGAGAGATTGAACAGAAATCTCTCTTGCTTATTTTCTTTGCCAAGATATTTATTCATTATTGCATTTATTGATGAACATGGCGTGAATATCAACTTCTATTGCTATTATCATTATTATTATCATTGAATTTAAACAAAACAAAATACAAAAGAAATTCGAAACATGGTTAAACGTATTTTAAGCCATCCCAATGTCTACACTGTTGGCCGTGAGTATTTTTCGTTTTTTAACAAGAAAATCATTCTGATAGATTCAATTATTTGAGAGTGAAGACTGCGTTGAAATTGAAATTTTTTTCGAAATTCAAAATTTCCTCGTACAAAAGAAAATAGCCGTTTTATCGAGGTTGATTATTTCATATGCAAAGTAATGTTGGCTCTAGGATATGACTTATTGTTCTTTGCTCTATTCTTTTTATGCCTGCATATAGAAACAATGTTACTATAATAGCTCAAGAAAAAAAACCAGAAATGTCGATTTAAAATTTTCTAGGCATTATGAAACTTACATCGGAAGTTCTTCAGTTCCCACGAGAATAAGCGACGTTTAGCGTACACGCTTAAAATAGGACTCAATAACGCGAATAATCAGGATTTAATTATTTGTACTTGATCTTCGTTCACATGTAAACAGCAGTAAATTATAATAAATAACAAGACAAATATTTACATTGCCATGTTGATGAATGCTAAGTGAAATAGAAGCAGAATAATTGCTGATATAACAATATGATTGATCGAATAGTCAAAAATAATTTAAGCCAGATAAATTTTGTGCTGTTTATTCCGTACTTCTACGGTTAGATTTTAATTTAAAATAGACGCGTAGTATCATCACATCATTCATAATGTTTTTCAGTCATTATCGGAACAAGAGAGAGGGACTTGTTCTTATTATTTTTTACTATATCAAGCGCATAGACATTGATGCTACACCAAAGAGTAAAAATAGAATGTAGAATTCTTCAGTGTATATATAGAGAGTCTGGTATCCTAATTCTGCCGGAACAAAAATGACTCTCACCATTTCATTCGCACGATGAGATAGATGAACCATAGAAAATCAATTTTTGCTTTGCGAGGAAGAGTAAATATTTCTCTATCAACTGATATAAACTTAGTTGAATAATAACTTACTATTCAGTAAGGACGTAGGTGAAAACACAGAGAGGGCCAGATATTATTCGATTTTTATCTGTTCTTAATTCAGCCGCTGCATGTATATTTCTTTTCGTAATTCTGCCGGTTACATGGAAAATTGCACTAAATTTTAGAAAAAACTGATTATTTTTATGAAGATGATGAAATCGGAAGCCGAAAAACTACCATTAGATTCGTCTGAACATGGGCTATNATGAACCATAGAAAATCAATTTTTGCTTTGCGAGGAAGAGTAAATATTTCTCTATCAACTGATATAAACTTAGTTGAATAATATATTATTCAACTAAGTTTATATCAGTTGATAGAGAAATATTTACTCTTCCTCGCAAAGCAAAAATTGATTTTCTATGGTTCATCTATGTCATCGTGCGAATGAAATGGTGAGAGTCATTTTTGTTCCGGCAGAATTAGGATACCAGACTGTCACTCTATATATATATATACATATATTGCCATGACCTAGTTAGAAAACATTTCGATTTGTATAGGTGATAATTAATCAACATTAAATTGCTATTTTATTGGCTTAGATTTCTTTTTGTTGCATTCGAAGAAATTGTTCCGTTTATTTTCTAATGTTCGCAATGGCATAATCCAGTTGAAAGGCAATAGTTTATGTTTTTTGATAAGTTAATCATAAACTAATTTAGTTCAAAATGAAGAAAAGAATTTTTAATTTTAGGTGAAGATAATAAACTGAACAGAAGGCGTTCATATGAAGTTCAAAATGAAGCCTCTCTTCTTAATCATATTCGTACAAATTCAGTCCCGATGATATTAGTTGAAGATCCTATGCTCGAAGAAGAAAAAAATTCAAAAAAGGAAAATAACATAATACTCACTGAAGTTACAACAGTAACTAAATCAAATCAGCCACAAGGCGAAGTTCGTGAACAATGGAGTGAAAAACTTGATTTTCTTTTATCGATTATTGGTTTTGCTGTTGATCTCGCTAATATATGGCGTTTTCCGTATCTATGCTATAAAAATGGAGGAGGTTTGCTATTGAGAAAATATTCTCATTGAACTAATTCTAATCGGTATTTTTTTAAATTCTGTTGTCGCTTACTCTTAGGTGCATTTCTTATTCCATACGTACTTTCAGTTATACTCGGTGGAATGCCTTTATTCTATTTGGAACTTTTACTTGGTCAATATTATCATCAAGGTTCAATAACATGTTGGAAAAAAATTTGTCCATTATTAGCCGGAATCGGATGGGCTGTAACTATTATTGCATTCTATACGGATTTTTACTATAATGTTGTCATATCATGGGGTTTATATTATTTATTTGCTTCATTGAAACGGTATTTACCATGGAGTGAATGCAGTAAGTTAAATAATCGTCCATTTTTTGTTTTCTTGTATTATTTTCAAATGGAAATATTCATTTTCTAGACCATTCATGGAATACGAAAGATTGTTTTACTGTTAATACACGTCGTAATTTTTTAGCGAACTGTATGAATCGAACAAATAATAGTTCGAGTTCATCGACAAGTTCATTAGATCGAAGTTTATATGAGAATTGTTCAGAACATCTAACACATTCAAGAATTGTATCGCCGGCACAAGAATATTTCCAGTAATTCGATATTTTGGTTTTTTATTTATAAAAGTTTTTTTTTTGTTCTTCTCCGAATTAGTTTACAAGTTTATCGACTTAAACCAGAACGTAATCTTAGTTTAGGAAATTTAGGACATATCAATTATGAAAATCTAGCTTGCTTGGCTATTATTTATCTTATTTGCTATTTTTCAATGTGGAAAGGCATTAAAACATCTGGAAAAGTAAAACTAAATTGGGATTTTTAACTGTGAAAGCTTGCTTGTTTTTTTTCTTCTTCTTCTTCAATTTAGGTTGTTTGGTTTACTGCATTATTTCCTTATGTTGTTTTAACAATATTAATGGTACGTGGCTTATTTTTAGAAGGCGCAATGAAAGGTATTCAATATTATATTCGACCTGATTTAAGTAAATTAACTGATGCATCCGTGTGGGTTGATGCTGCATCACAAACATTTTTCTCATTGGGACCTGGTTTTGGTGTATTGATGGCATTTGCAAGTTATAATGATTTTCATCATAATGTTTATCGGTAAGAGTTTATCCAAGATGAATTAATCTCATCTTTTTTTCATTTTAGAGATGCCATGATTACAGTTGCGGTCAATAGTTTAACAAGTTTTGCGAGTGGATTCGTCATTTTTATGTTTTTGGTAAGTTTAATGGCTGATAGAAAAGAGAACTAGTGGTATTATTCGTAAAAATAGACATTCTGTTTTGATGATCAAAAATAAATCCATGGCGAAGATGTCGATATCAAAATAAGAGAAGTTTTGTTTTTATCTTGTGAAACGCGAATGAGATTCTCGTGGCAAAAGATCAAATTAAAAAAGTTTGTCCTATACAGTTTACTGGCCGATGGAGACATTTTCTCAGTCAGCTCTAAGAATCACAATATCGAATATTTCTATCTACCATTCATTTTCTCGAATGAAAATTACGTTTTATAATTGAAACTATACAAACAATCTTCTCCTGGTATCCTACATATGAATCTATGCTTATTTCGATTGGTAGCATCTAACAGTATAGAATATTTGATTGAAAGTACTGATTTTCAGTACTCAAAATCAGATTAGCAAAAATCAACACTTAATCGATCGATTATTTATCTACATATATTTCAATTTACAAATCTTCATATGGATATATTCAACGAATTTATTCTTCTAGGGTTACATGAGTGAAATATCAGGTCGAGACATAAAAGATGTTGCCGAACAAGGTTCAACACTTGTCTTTATTGTCTATCCGGAAGCTATAGCAACAATGCCATGGGCACCTGTTTGGGCTGTATTCTTCTTTCTAATGTTATTAACACTTGGCTTAGATTCATCGGTAATTATGATTAAATATTTATCTAAAAACAGGAGAGAAAAAAGATTTCATTTTATGGTTATTATTATTATTATTCATAGTTTGGTGGAAGCGAAGCAATAATAACAGCATTAAGTGATGTATTTCCAGTTTTGCGTCAACATCGAGAATGGTTTGTTGGAATTTTATTTTCACTTTACTTTGTTATTGGTATACCGAGTTGTACAGATGCAGGCGTTTATTTTGTTGAATTATTACAAAATTACGCTGGTAAATAGTATTTTTTGCTGTTGTTTTTGTCTCTATAAATCAAACAAGTCTATTTTATTTTCTTAAGCTTTTTATTCGATAATTATTGCTGTGCTTTTCGAAGCAATAGCCGTATCGTGGCTCTACGGTATTGAACGAATTAGTGAAGATGTCAAAGAAATGCTTGGAACTAAACCAGGAAAATTTTGGATTATAACATGGTGTCTAATTGCACCATTATTTCTCAGCGTAATGAAATTATATATATATATATATATATATATTTACTATGGATGACTTATAAAGAATAGAGNAAAAAAGGTGAGTACACTCTAGATTCGGTCAGTGTGTCCGTCCGTTAACATGATAACTTTTGAAAGCCTCATCCAATTATCATGAAATTTTGTACGCAGAATGATCTCATCAATATCTGAGTCAAGTTCGAAGATGGAAGGGATCCATCAAGAAATGGATGAGTTATCGAAAAAATTGTCATTATTGACCAGACCATCCCTGAGGGGGGGTACAGGGATTTTTTCTAAAAGAAATTTTTTTTCTCAGAAATATTCGCAACATATATAAATTGACTCAGTTTTTGAAGTACACATAACGATCGGATGCAAATCCGATGTTTTCGCATTTATTTGTTTTTATAGAGAATCTTTCTTTTTATCAAACTGTTTATTGTTGTTTGTTGCCATTGAATTTCTTGCATTAGAAAGCCGTTAAAGGTTAAAAGCCTCTCAGCTGTTCAATGGAGAAAGTCAAACGATAATAGAGTTTCTCATATATCTGTTCCGCTGATATTTAATCCTTGATACCTCATGGCAATGTCAGAAGAGTCATTGATCGATTTGAAGCCAGATTTATCTTTTTCTCTACTTACAGTTATTCAAGTGAACATGTGGTTAAAATTAAGGTTCAAATGACATGCGAAGCTTTGGTTGTTTTTTATTCTTTGCTTCGCGAGAGTTTTAAGTGAGCAAACGCAATTGATATCTCATATAGTATTCGAGTAGTAGAGAAGAAGAAGAAGAAGAAGAAGAAGAAAAGGGAAGAAGTAAACATATTTGAACTGATTTCAAAAGAATAAATGTACGTTTGACACATATGCTAAAATACTGACCTATTGCTCTGGGGGAATTTACATAAGTATCACAGATATGTTAACGATATGAAAGATCATGCCAATTTCTTATGGGACAAGGTACATTACCTGTTCTCTATTTGCACAAAAGTAGCAAAACTGTTCAATTTCAGTGGATTACGATAAACTCTTATTGAACTTTTATTTATCTATTGATTAGACGAAAAGTTACACGCTCCTAACAATAGACAAAACTCGATGTTCGACAGATAGACCGATGACAATAAAGTTCTTGTTGTTTTACTAATTAATTGACCGGACAGCATACTAACGAACTCGAGATTAATAGAATAGATGAAAATATAATAAACGGTTCGTAGAACAAAAAATAAAGATGAAGTTTCTCAAGAATTTCTCGACTGATTAAAATCGAATATGCAGAATCGAAAAAATCCAAAAATGATTCAATTGAAAATAATATTTTTTTCTCGCATATCACTAGTTTTTCTATTTCAAGGGTATTGTTCTTTCTGGTCTTATTCAACATATTCATCCAAATTATGGAAAATTAACTGATCCATTCTATTACGAGGTTCAGTAAATTGATTTTTCAACGAATTCCTAAATTAAAATTCATTCTATTTTAGTATCCTGATTGGAGTCATTTAATCGGTTGGGGATTCGCCTTGTCCTCAGTAATCTTTATTCCAATTGTTGCCATTTATCAATTATTAATTGAACGTGGAAGTTTAGCAACAGTAATTAATTATTTAATCGAAAAAGAAAATCCTCTTTTGTGTTTTCTTTCTGTTAAATAGAGATTTCGTTTGGCAATAACTCCATGGAAAGAACGTCAAAAAAACATATCAATCCTGATAGTATAATTAGTACGAATTTCATCGAAACGCAAAATACTTAAAAGAGACAAACCAATTGATTTCTTTAATGCGTGTTAATCTCGTGTCTTTTTCTTCTTCTTCTTCTTCTTCTTCTTCTTTGTCGTTTGTATACACGTCTGTATTTTTTCCTTTTTTTTTGAACGCTTAGTCTCTTATTTCATATTTGCATATTTTATTTTGGCAAGGTCATTAGAATACATTTATGCTTGAAAGTTTCTCTCTATTTATAACACAACAACAACAAAGAAGCAATGTATAATGAATGAAAATCCTCACCTAAGGTCATCATTTCCTTATTAGCTTATGTCATCTACCTCAATCAAACAAATGTCTTGTTTCATTTTCATTTATATAAGTCTACTATTACCTCGAAGTGCGCTCGTCAACATTTGAACAGGATCAACTTTCGTATACATATTCTTCTTTCTACTTTACATAAGTACAATAATGATGAGGGAAAGAGAGAGAGAGAGGGAGAAGGAGCGAGAGAAGAATTGTTCATGATTAAAATTATTTCACACAAAAGCTAAGACACAGAAGTTGAGTTCTATTTCGGTAAAAAAAGAAAGAAGAAGAGAAGTTTGACTATGAAAGTAAGTGATGAATGATTGAATTAATTATTTGTATGCAAACGTTGATTTTACAGGTGACTTTGTTTATTGTTTGTATTTCTTTCATTTTTTCCTTGATTAATGCTGGTAATTTAAATATATTTGAATAAATGAAAACGAAAATTTTTATTTTTATTTTTGCAAAGAATTTTGTCAAACAAATGATTGTCGGGGTGGCGATTGTGAAATCATAAGTCTTCCCAATGGATTAACAAAGAAAACTTGTCATTGTATTCAAGTAGATTATCTGAACCGTTGATTTTTTTCATTATTGAATTTATCTAAATTTTTCCTCAAAAGGGTGTGTGCGGCGAAACATGTCAGCGTTTATGTAATGCAACGTCGAAATGCGATGCTCATCCATGTTGGTTCGGTGGTACTTGCGTTGATGTTGCAAATTTAGATTATATTTGTCTATGTCCACCGAATCATACCGGCAAAGATTGTCGAACACTACTTTCTTGTCAAACGGACAGCTGTCATAATGATGGAGTCTGCATTCAAACTCGTATGTATTATTGAAAACGTTCAATAGGATGTTGTCGTTTTGATTGATTACGTTAGCGAAGCGCAAACGAGATATGCGTCGTTTTCTGTATCTTTTTTTTTTATAGCTAGCGGTGCTCGATGTAATTGTCCGGAAAACTTCCGTGGTGATTATTGTCAGTATACAACAGTAGCAAAAGTAAACAAGAAAGCTCCACCTAGCCAAAACCGACCACAAAATAATCAAGATATAATAGCAGCTATTGCTGCTATAAGTTCATCGAATACGAATAATGCTCCTGTTATTCAACGAACTAATAGTTTTGTTGTGACCATGGGTGATCATGCAAAATTTGTCTTTTGCTTAACAAATCCGTGTGAAAACGATGGAACATGCTTTGTAACCAATACAGCAACGACAAAAGTAACATACATCTAAATGATAATTTAACCTTTTGAGTAAATAATGTTGCGACGTTTACCTTTAAAATAGGGTATTTGTGTTTGTCGGGAAGGATTTATAGGCGATTATTGTGAACATTTACATAATAAGACATCAACCGACGTTCAAGGATATAGAAGCTATTGTTCATCAAGTCCCTGTCTGAACGACGGTACATGTATTGAAGACGGAAAATCTAATGGCTATTGTCGATGTCCACCTGAATTTCGTGGTACTTACTGTGAAGTCGTTATACGAACATATACATGTAATCCAAATCCTTGGTAATGCGCGAGAAAATAGAAGATTTTAAAAATATATCTATTTTATTCCTTTGTTACGTTTCTAGTAAAAATGGCGGAACCTGTATTTTATTAGAAAATAATCAAGGTGAAATCAATTATAAATTTGTTTGTTGTTGTTGTTGATGATGACGATGAAGTATTATTTTTTTGTTTTCAGCTAAATGTCTATGTACATCAGTATTTCGTGGTGTAACCTGTAATCAATTTAGTTATTTACCTTGCGGAGATGCTACTTGTCATGGTACCCAGGTAAACCTATAGACGAGATTCTGTGTTGGAATAATTCATTTTAAAATTCTAGGGTGTATGTGTGGCGAACAAATGTGTTTGTAAAACGGGTTTTGCTGGACCAAGATGTGATTCGACTGATTTCTGTTCAGCTTATCCTTGTCTTAATGGAGGTAAAACTAGAGAAAAGATACGACTATTCTATGTTGACTAAGTGAATAAGGATTAGAAGTCAGCTTTATAACACGAACTGCGATATTTCATATTTTAATCCCGCGGTGATCTCAATAATAATTTTTTCGTGAGATTTGAATTCAAGTTCTTAGTCAACAAAAAGAAAGGAATTATTTAGGTCTGCATCGATATATATATATTTAGGTACATGTGTTCGAACCAATGAGGAACCTTTTGGTGGTTGTAGTTGTCTACGTGAATTCTCAGGTCCAACTTGTAGTAATGATCCGTGCAGTCCATCGCCATGTTTAAATGGTGGTTATTGTGTAAGAAAACCTGATAATCAATTCTATTGTCAATGTCGTAATAGAAATAAGGGTGTCTACTGTGAACGTAAGCTTATTTGTATACGATTGTTTTTCCTTTCGAAATCTGTCCGTTTTGATAATTTAGAACAAGAATGTTTTCCGTCAGATGCCACTGTTGATCTTATTAATGTTGGTAAAGTTAAATTATCTGCATTGAAAGTTGGTGATCAAGTTCGAGTTATTGACGATCAAAATCAAATTATTTACTCGCCAATTATTTCATTTCTTCATCGTGAACTCGATGAAGAAGCTTCCTATAAACGTATTCGTACTAAAACTGCTGTCATTGAATTATCCGATCGTCATTTAATTAATCAACGTAATAATGGTTTTGTTTGGGCTGAGAGCTTAGCGAAAGGTGATGAAATACTTGTTCTATCGGCGAAAAGTTCAAATAAGACAATATGGGAAAAAATTATCGAAATCACCGAAGTTGATAAACAAGGCCTTATGGCTCCATTAACTGAACAAGGAACAATTATTGTTAATAATGTTCATGTTTCATGCTATGCTCTTGTTCGATCTCATACACTTGGTCATATCGCGTTAACACCTTATCGGTGGTACGTTCGAGTATTTGGACTGCCGTCAGATAATAATACAACACCGATACTCGGCTATGCCAATACACTTCTTCAGTTTTTCAAGAATTTACCTATTGCAAGAGACATTATTTTTTAATTTTTTCTTGGTCTCTTTTTCAAATTTGTAGTAATCGTAGATATTGATCGATGTCGATCAGCTTTTGTTTTCTTACTATTATTTCTTTGAATTAGATATTGCAGGTCGATCTGATTTTTGTTTCCTTTTTTTGCAGAATGAAGTTTATTCGAAGTTCTTTTTCTTGTTTTTGAGAACATAATATTCATTTCTTGATATTTATAAATAAAATTGTATTATGTAACATTGAACAATTATTTCATTGAAAATACAAAGATAAATCGTAGGAGACTAAACAATATATGCGCGTTACCTATTCTGATTGTTCTACCGTACGATTACCAAATGCTTCTGCGTGTGTAAAAATCATTGATAACCAAGTCTAACCATTTCCGATTGTTTGATATTATATATTAATTTACTATGAAACACGGTTCATTTTTTTAATCGTTTGATAGGGTTTTGTCAGTAAAAGAATGCCGTAATGCACGTTTGATCGACAGCGGATGGGTTCTCCATGATGAATCCATACTGTCAAACGTCATTGGGACTAAAATGTCATCTGATCAGTCAATAAAGTATTAGGCAATTAGTCTCTTCCATACTAAGTATGGTAAAAATCTTCTACTTCTCTCATGCTTAATTAACAAGTCATTAGTCTTTACTAAATACTAAGGAAATACGTTCCCACTATTAAAAACTCTTTCAATTGCGTTGTGCCACTTTTTTCGAATCTCAAATTTCTGTCGCATAACGTATCGATTTAATTTCTAGTTGATTTTACTTGAATAATAACAGCAAAGCTTCGACATGTAATTGATCACGAAAAACAAATGAGATATAAAATATCACCACTATTACGTTTATCCTTCATAACTAACATCATACAACGAAACGACAACAACAAATATTCAATAAGTTTTCTATACAATAAAAATATCTTGATTTCTCTTTAGGGTAGCTGATAAATCAATGAAAATAAAGCTGAAACTGCCGCTCCGAAGGTTACCAGTAAAACCAAATGCAGTAACTGATGTTAGTTCAACACCTGATACAACTATGAACAGTTGCCGACGTATTTTCGCCCGCTTTCATTCGTATTCACATTTACAAATAAAACTTTCCCGTTCTCTGTACGCGTTTACAATTTCAATTTCCATCAATATACTGAGGAATTCGAAAACTGCTAAGAAACTATCAATATTCAGTTTCAGTCGTTACACAAACAAGAATTTGGGATCGACTGCGTGTTTTAATGCTACTGCTATGAGAGTCTAGTGACTAAAGTCTTTCGGATCTATTTTTTAGTCAGTGACGCAGTCAGAAGGGGGCTCGGGGAGATCAATTCTCCCCAGAAAAATTGAAATACCTGAAGGGGAGTACAGACTTATTCGTTTTTACAATTCAAAAAGNCCCCCCCCCCCCCCTCCTAAAAATTCTTGGCTACGTCACTGTTTTTAGTAGGAATCATTGATCATCTCTTATTGTTTTTTCTTATGTGTGTGTTGTGGAAAAAAATTAGAATTATCATAGCCATAGACTCTTGCTATATGGTACTTTGCGAGAACGAGCAGACTATAATCTTAGCGGTCGTATGAACGAGCAAGAAAATGTTTTCCTTCAGACAAATATGTTAACGTCCTTATGTATTACTATAGATTTTCGAATTTACATCCTGTAAACAAACATATGTCGAAATAAATTTCTTCTGTAATGAGAAGATTTTATTGAGAAGGATTTTTCACGTCAAAAGTTGATTTGTTTACATTTTTTCCCGTTATAATGCCAATTATTTATGGATAAATAAACTAATAATGATGATCTATCTTTAAAAGCAATCAATCAGACAAATGTTTTTCTTCAAGCACATCAGTCTGCATGTCTTTTGTCTTCAATTTAAAAAATTTAAGTTTCAAATGATTAACTATTCATCTATTTCTCTTTTATCCGTCCGTCTGATCAACTGTTTACTGTTCTACTATCTCTATATATATTCAATTTTAACCTAGGACGGATGAGAGAAAACATTGTTGCTGCCATATGTATATATCTGTTTGTTCTTGTTCGTTTGGGTGGTGTGACGTTCACACATAGACAAACAAACACAGTTTAATTCTCTTCTCTTCTTTTTTTGACAAATCGCTACATTCGAATAGATAAACATATATATATATATATACATTTATTCACTTGTTAGCTAAACGAACAACGATACATTTTATTTCAGCAAAAAAGTCGATCTGCATTTTTGTCTCCAGTCGATTTTAATGTGTAAGTATTTTTGAATTAGTCATCGGTGGAAAATGTTAAGTCACACAAGTAGATATGCAGATGAATGAAGCTTCTTATGAGTCTCTCTCAGTTCGAACACTTGTCGGAAGTTCTTTAAGAATAATTTCTAAGACAGTAATGATTCAGCAAATATTTTTCTTTGGAAAATCTATGAGGAAAAAGAACGGCTCCTCTTTGAATCTTGATTGTTATTTTACAGTTTTCATTTTGTTTTTGACGTGTAGTGAAGAATTTATTTTTTTTCGTCATTAATCGTTGACTTTCTCATTGTGAACTATACTAAATGTATGACATTGTATTTTTCTTAGGCTGATCAATTGTTATAGCTGTTTCACACTTCTACTTTAATTTGTAAGCCATTTCTATATGTATGTCTATTCATAAACCAATTTGTTTCATCTAATTTTAGAATATATACAACGAATTTTATCGACAATTGAAGCAAAAGAAACAAATAGCCAAAATGTCATCGTCGTCTACTTATCAAACTCAACGAGAAGCTTATCGACATAAACTTATGTTTGAATTAATGTTTCGTGATGATGAACAAGTGGATTTAAAACGATATATTCGAGCTTTTGTAAGTAGAATTTTGTTAATCTTTCTCGATAGAAACAAGCGGAAAGCTTTTGAAAAGGATTTATTCGAAAACTTCGGTGTCGTGTGAAATCAAACATGCCACATGTCTCGAAGATGAAAGAATTGATCTTGACTATGTGGTGTAAGATACAATTGCGATGGTAACATCCATCGTATCCGATTGGACAGAGAGGAGTTATCCGACAGGTCATGGAATGTAAATAATTATTGACCTCTAAATGTATGTAATTGAACAGGTCGTTCTTGTGCCGATGTCCCTTTAGAAGTATATTCTGAGACGAAACGAAAAAATGAAATTTCAATTTTTTGTTTAGGACATGCGTTTATCACGTAATACAGCATTTTCAAAGATTCCTTGCGGTCCTGTGATTGTCATTGATAAAGCAAAAATTGCTTCGTGGTCAACGAGCAATTCAAAATATAAAACGGAATTATGCAAATATTATGTCGAAACTGGTTTATGCAAATTTGATGGCGATTGCACGTTTGCACACGGGGCTGATGATTTACGAAATTCAAATCATAAATCAGTTTTATGTCGATTATTTCATATGACAAATAATTGTCCGTATGGTAATGTATTATGATTTGCTTTGATCCGGTTAAGTTTTACAGTATTATTTTGTTTGTATTCTTAGGTCAAAATTGTGCATTTATTCATGATGAATATAGACGTTCATCGATAATTGTTAAACCGGGTTTTACCTATGCACCACAATATGTACCACCGAATGGTGATCAAGCAACAATGGATGAAGAAGATCATGAACAACGTTCTCGTCGGTCAAGTTCTGGTTATGCATCAGTGGATGAACTGTTATCAATCTGAATGATGTATAGATATTTAAACAAATAATAATAATAATGGCGGCGGCAACAGTCGTAAGCATCGCACAGTTTATAGAAGCTTCGGGATATTGAGAATATCGGCGTTCGATAACAAAAGATTTGGCCTTTCGTTTTTTCGTCCTTGTAGATCGTTGTTGCTAATGCGTTGATGATGAATTTTTTTTTTCTACTTCTGTCTTAGTGTATATGTAAATTGTTAGAATCTGTCAGATATCTTGTCCTCTTTTTAAATGATATTGTCAATCTGTATTGAAATTGTTTGAATTTTTCTAATGTTCAATATGAAAGAGTAACAGAATTTTTGCTTTGTTTATTGTTCGTTGAATTACCATTAATTTTTCTCCTGCTGTTTAATGTCGGTTGTGTCAGAGGATAATTATAAAATATATAAATATAAATTTGTTTTTCTAAAAACTAAATGATTCATTAATTTGAACTGGGTTATAGAAGTACGGATGTCAGATGGCAATTTAGTTGAAAGCAAAAATTGTGAAATTTTGAGTTCGACTCGAGGTTGCTTTCGAGTGATTTGTGTTATTTTGTTAGAGGATTACTGAGTTTCAAATCGTCTAGTTGTAGAAAGGAGAAGTGTTTAGATCATTCGGATGAGGAAGAATAAATGATATGTTGATCTTCTTCTAGATCTAAACACGACATTGGTTTTTTAGAGAGACCATTAATTCATTGTCTTTTGTTGAAACAGTCAAGTATTTGTTTTTTTGACCAAGTAAAGAAGTTTCCTGGATGTTTCATGTTTTTCATACGAAATACTGTTTTCTATTAGAACATTAAAAAAGTCATACGAGCAAAGCATGTCAGTAGTGCTTTTGTGTTCATATTTTTTCGCTGATAAGTATCGTGAAAAATTAGTTTAGTTTTATAATTTTCTTGTTTTTAATCACGCCTACGACTTTGGCACAAAGTAAATTATCGATGAAGGAATCTTTAAATGCTCTGAAGTAGTCGCCAATGGACGGTGACTAACGATTAGAATAGCGTGTCAAAGTGACACAAAATTCGACGTATTTTTCATGCAGCTGTTTCATTGTGTTACACTGTAACAAAAATGATCAACAGTTCACATGCGTAATGAGCAGTTTTACGATCTATGTAAAAATATACATAAACAAATCGATCGATAAATAGAGCGGCTCTAACAATGATCAATTATGACTACATCCGAAAGGAAAACTAGCAATGACAGAAAGGCAATTTACTTTAATTAAGTATATAGTGACACTATGAAGCTCGTGTTGTAAACATTACTTTTTGCTTCTAAATAAAATCTTAATATCGAGAGTTGCAAGTATGTTAAAGATATTCGAAATTGTTTGCTCTTGAGTCATCCGAGAGTGTTAAAGTCGAACCCACTGTTCAATTATTTGTTGAGGCGTGTCTTGCAGCGATGAAACCGACGGCGGCAACAATTCATGAAGAACAGATTGTGCTGCAAACAATAGAGATAATATAATAGTTATAGAGTTTGTTATTCTTACAAATCTGTTGAACATGAGCAATTGCATCGCGCAAAGCATCGATACTTGTCGAGTCCGTACTATTCGAACGATGCAATTGGCCAGATTCTTTTTGAGAAACTTTTTTCCGCAGTATTTTATGATCGAATACTATCTCGTCCAATTTGGCACTTAAATCAGTAGTCGCTTTAACAAAATTTGCTCGCTTACCTAGCGTAGAAATCAACGCTTTGGAATCGATGGGTTTAAGGGCATCCAATGTTGCTTGATCAACGATATTAGCCATTAGACCATTGATATCGATAATGTTTTCTACAAAGGTTTGGCACATATTATTTTCACCGGCATCATATTTGTAAAAATTTTCGTCAGCATTGGACGCTGTAGAAATTAATTGATGGAGCGTCAACGTTTTATTAGGTGTTAGAGGAATGTCATATACGTCGATGACTTCATCAGGTAGCATTGGATATTTTAGAGCAATACGTTGTGCTTTCTCAAGCTTGAAAACAGTACAAGCTGTTGTATTTCGTCCGACACCTTCAAGNTCATCATAACCAAGCTCGAGTTGCTTATCAGTGAATTTTGAATCGCTTAATAAGTCAAGTAGTTTCAGAGGAAATTCTTGAACAGGTGTACGCCCGAGTTGAATCTTAAGAATGCGTTCATGCCCCACTGCCTCTAATATTCTTCTTACTCGTACGGGCATATCTGGATCATATTGAAACGATATAATTGGGGATTTATCATATTTGAACTATAAATGAAAAATGGAGAATTAATTAACATAGGTGAAGTATTTATAAAACAATCAAAATCACACTGAATGTTTCTTAAGGTTAAAATATATTGGTATTACCTGTTCTAATAGCAAGCTGGTTGTTTTCATTGTTGTTTAGAGTAAAATATTTAATTCAATCGACACTTAGATTTTACTGCGTCAATTATACGAAAGTCAGTCTAAACTAGAAGCAAAAATTCACAAATGGATTGAATTGATTTGATTGTTCAGCGTTAGCAGGAGTTAATGTTGTCCTGTGGCGGCGTCCACTCTTCCTGTGGTCTCCTGTTATTAACTTAGCTCAGTCAATAAATTTATTAAAACTGTTCGAAGGAAAACAATACTATGCGAATTAGGCTTGATGATTTTAATTAACATTGCTAAAATTTTCAAGTTAGATTGCCGCCGAGAATAATTTTCGAATTCTCATTTATTAGCGTTTACCGTATTATAAATAATGTCGTTTTAATAGGTGCCTTTCTTTGATTATTTTTTCTCGCTGTTTATAGTATTAATATTTTTTTTAAGCAGGGAGGAGCAGTCAACCAAAGAGAAAACGCAGAAAGAGCAGTTCAAATATACTTCAAATAACGCGCTAAAATATATAGCGCTTGAGATAATTTATGATTAATGAGAGAGTAAAGCTATGATATACAAATAAATGTTTTGACGAGTAAATGATGTGTATTAATATTGATACGATTAAATATTTACCCAGTTCTGTTCATTTTATTTTCGACAACAGTGATTTCGCGCATTGTTAGATCTCTTGAAGTCAATGTTTTCGATGCCGTGATAGGATTATGTTTGAGGAAAAGATAGTTTTAAACAAAATCATTTTGAATTTATATTTTCTGCTGTAGACATCAACACACAACGGATGATTTAATCGATGTTTACCGCTGTGCGAGAATGCATGATGTCACGAATGCATACTTAGTGCTGCAAGTTATCAATGCAGTCATTAATTTTTTTCCTGCAATCATCAACTACCATGACATGCTATCAAAATTGACTTGCTCATTTTTTGTTTGTTTTTGTCTCTGCCTGAGTTTCTTTTTTTATAAGGTCTATTTAATATTAAATATCCATATTAGAAAAACATTTTAATTGTCGTTTAACGAACGACATGAGGAAGTCAGAGTAGGAGAAGATCTTTTTAAAATAAAAATAAATGCGATCAAATACAAAAACGCCCTGATTAGTCGAAATAAGGCATATGAAATAAGGTAAAACTTTTTTCCGTAGATGAAAATGCACGAAAAAGTTGTTGAATTTTCTTCTATTTAAGTCTAGCATTTGCATAAATCTGCACAGAACTATGGATTTTGTGAGATAAAAAAGAGATATCTTACTCAAATTACGGAGATCACTCAGAATTCGCCTTGCGTCAATCGAGTACTATCATCACGGCAAAAGATCTCATCAGCATGATTGTCAATAGCTTTTGCTCTAGAAAATTTTATCTAAAAATGAAATAAATATTACTGTAAGGAAACGAAATTAATTTGTTTTGCTTTATCATCTTCGTTCTTTATTTGTGCTATATTTCAGTTCAGTAACCAATGAACTTTGGCCGATCAAGATTGAATATAAATCGAAAAATTATCAACCAGAAATTCAAGCAGCCTCTGATGCTGATTTTATCAATCATTTCTATGTTTATGAGTTTACTCAGTGGTTCGACAAACAGAGAGCAATAGACATTAACGCTATCCGTACATATATACCCTCAAAATGAATTGATACTTGACGTTGCTGATGCAGAGAGAATACATAGTAGTGTGTAGAGTGTGGTTATGTGTTACCGTTTGTATTGGTCGATAACTGCAGGAATCTTTCATTCACATCATGCAAAATTTACATATGGGTTCTTCAATTTTACCGGAGAAAAATATGAAGAGAAACACTGAGGATAATCACACAAACCATCTTGCCAATTCATTCTGTTATTTATTAGAAATATTAAAATCAGAAAGTGATGCACATAAGGCGAGTTTCACACTGTAGATATTCACTGATGATGAATCACAACTAATTTGTATTTATGTTGAGAACGAACCGATATGACGACTCTTTCATTCATTGCTGCATGTTTCGTGTCCTGTGATATTTTTCATGACGTACCATTCATGTTACCTACTGCAGTAGTTATTGCACAATATCAATTTTTTACAGAATAAGTACAGCATACCGAATACAAATTGTCGGAGGTCCGAAGTTGGTGGGTTATCGAAATACTTTGAATCAACTCTCCCATCAACACACCATGACCTTCTTTTTTATGGTTCTTTTTAAAGCTTGAATCAGTCTACAAACACAAAAAACAAATACCTTGTTCATTCCATATAATGTGTCGTGACTTCCAAAACAAAACACATTTTCGAATCATATAACTCTCGCGAATGTAGTGGTGTAAAATTTATTCCTTTTGGCCTCCTAAAGATTTCTTTTTTTTTTCAATTGTAAGATTGACTATTTGTAATTCGAAAAGTATGAAGAATCAATAAACGAGTAGTTTGATTGAATATTTCTATTGAAACAGTATATTCTGTATTATACATGTGTCATAAATAATTATTTATTGAATTTTATTCCTAGCATGTAGTTTCCATAAAAGTATTGATATTGAAGATAGAAGTAATAGAAGAAATCGAGACATACAGACGTTTTTACTGCATCTATTTGATAAGAATCGTTATATTTTTGGAAAAAATACAGTGTGCATATTGGACACAATGTTATAAGCATGCTATTTTGATCAGCGTCGAATTAAGAGAATGCGTATGGTCGGCTACAACACGGTAGACGCATCATACCAATGGTTTCTAGTGTAAATTTTTTTCAAAAAATAAAATAATTTGCGGCAAAATAATGCAGAATAAAAAAAGATGTGAATCATGTCTTGGCATGTGGGGCGTTGGTTTGTTGCTTTCTCTCTGCCGAGAAAGTATATGAAGCAAAAGCTAGTCGGACTGAAAGAAAAAGAAACTCAACATTAATTTTACTGTCGGGCACAGTCAACTGCAGTCAACGTGATGAGTCAAGCCTCGACTACAGATCATAATCGTCGGAATCGCAAAAAGTCCTCGTCGTATCATGTTGCACAATCGACTGATGCTAGAATTGTTTTAAATAATAATAATCAATTATTTTCAGTATTAGATGCAGCATTGAAAATTTTTTCAACCTATTTTCTTTGTTTTTGAGCAGCAACTACCAAAACCAGAGGCATGCAGCAATGCACAAATTATTATTCCTACACGTGAGATACTCGTGTGAAGCGCGTCAACAACATGTTTGATCTATAATTTGATTTTCGGTTTAGCTATCAATTTATTAGCAGCATCCAACAATGGACAATCTTCATCAACAAATGTCTTGACTATACAACCGAACCATTTATTTTTTCAACAATCAGCAATTCCTACTGGTACTTATCATGCGGCACCACCGAACATTCAATTGGCTCATCCAATTGGTAGATAAATCTAGTTTTTTTTNATTTTAAGAAATTGTAGGCATCGTAACTTTTGTAATTCCAGGATGCGAGAACTAATATTCTTGGCAGAGGTAGCACTCACTGAGGGCTACTTATAAAAAAAATTTGAATGAATTCTGGCGTATAGTTCTCGAGAAAATGGAGGCCCAATATGAGGTTTTCGGAAATCCCTGGTTTTTGAAAGTCGAATATTTTAATTAAGGAATGTATTCTGAAAATTTAATCCATCTATTTCGAACTAGCATTGCCTAAGCTTCATTTTGGTTCTAATAAATCATGGTGTCTAGGTCCACATGTAGGTTTTCTAGAGTGCTCAATTTTAGCAAAAATAGCATTTTTCTGGTTTTTGCAAGTACGCTGGTGCTTCGAGATTTTTATGTACGCACCCGAAAATTATTTCATATAGACAACTTTTTATGCTCTATCCAATGGCCTGATTAAGATTTTCAAAGCATGTTCACAAAAACCGAAACTTGTTGGTTTAGGGTATCGGATTTCTAGAAAATCGGATTTTGAGCCCTATCTGGAGGACTTAGCGCATGATTTCGTTAAAAACGAAATATGGTTACCTGCACAACTCGACACGGGCTACAAAACTAGCATGATTAAATCTTGCCTGCAGAAGGTCGATGTAAATCTGGGCGGACCTGCGTGAAAGCACCCAGCATGAACAGTTCATAATCTTAGATCGATTACGAGGAAATTTCGAAGTAAAAAATCAAGCGTCTAAATAATTCTTGCCCAGTTATTCCTTGTAAAAGTGTTTGTTATGCTGCATTTCACATATTGCAGACACTATCAATGCTCCTGTTGCATCACAAGCAAAGTCGTCTAAAGAAGAGCTTGTTATTGATTTTCTATGCAAAATTATTTTGACAATACATGCACGTCAAGAGTTTGTTTCCGTTCAACGTGTTGAACGTGAGACCTTTGAACATTTAGGCATACGTTCGTTTCATCAGATTGGTGTTGATCAACGTAATCTTACGCCATTGAATAATTTGATTCAACGCCATAAATCTGTGAAGCTTTATATGCAAGTCTTTGAAAAAGTTTTCAATTTATGTACGCTACACGATCTTGGCGCGATTTTAGCTAAAGTTCTTAAACTAGAAAAATATGAAGATGCTCATTTGGGTCCACTCGAAGAACATCCCGATATAAAACGTATATTTCAATACACGCGGCCAACATCGGGCAAAGCAATTACTGAGATTACAACAAGCAATGTTATCAATGCATTTCTTGACTTTCAAGCGGCATATCGTGGTGCGATGCGTATACCCTTCGATGAATTTCTAGAAAAATTAGTTAAAGACTACAAAGTCGAAAGTCGTGAACAACTTGGCATTTTTTGTCGATCGTTTCCATACTTAACTGAGGTAATTGCATTTGACTCACACGATAAGACATCATCGTATGAAGTATTTTCACTTAGGTGACAAGAAAATTGACGTATGAACATCGACGTCATAATCGCCAATCAGAACTAGATGCTCGATCGGAAATAATGAAAATAGCTCAAGCAAAATTTGCAGAATTAATCAAAGAAGTAAAATTTGAATTTCAAAGTCCATTAGATAAGAAAAAAAAATCGCCTACAATAGTTTTTGATCATCTAATTTCGATCGTTGAAAAATACTTAGTCGTATCGGAACAAAAAATCGTTCAAGATACATTGAGTAAATTTCGAAAAGATGAATTATTACAGTGTCTTTTCAATGTAAGCATCTGTCTCGGAACGATGAAAAAGCCCGACGAATTAATGGTTGAATTGAAAAAATTCTATCAATATCCAATTATTAGTACGGTTCAATCAGCTACAGTACAAAACCCTCAACTACCACACATGAATCAATCACTTCATAACAAACAATACCAACCGGCATCGTCCAATCAATTATCCGTAAGTTTGTAACTACTTAGAACGTAAATTATTCATGATAAATGTATAATCGTACACATACACAAAAAAAAGGAAATCAGCTTTGCAACGTCTAGTAGAAACGCATGAGTCTATGTTTGCTTCTTGTTCTTGCATACCTCTCTAATAATTTATTTCACATAGTCACAAAAACGTTGGCTTGCATTTATTTGAACATTTTTATAATGTTAAATGAGCAATAAATAACTCATTAGAAAAGCAGTAACAATTTCATTTTAACCATAAAATGAAGAAAAAGTACGTTATTTTTATTTACGACTGTAAATATAAAAAAATCATTGTCAATGAAGCCACTTTTGTTTTCGATGATCAGCCTTTTTTTCTTTTTCTGCCGATTTTCACATGTTTTTGCCTCAGTTAGGTGTGGATCTAAGTTAAGAGATAAACCATACCCCACACTAGAGTGCATCCGGTTCAAAAATATATGGATCCGGACCCGAACGTGCATCCGATTGATTAAAAGTTTTTCGATAAAACGAACGAAAATTCAATAAAATTGATAAATTATTATAATATGGATCAAATTTTTCTGGCAATCGACATTCGATCAGTAAAATTTTCTTACCTGCACACAAACGCATTTTTGTCTATTTTGATTTTTTAATCTATTCACTGCTATTAGAAGAATCCAGTTCCATATCACTGTCCCCTTCACAATCAGCAATATATTGTGCTGCGCATTGTAATTGAGTAATTTGTATAAATCATTTATTCTTTTTCATAAAATTGAAAAAATATCTATTTGCGTAAAAAGACCAATTCATGTTGCCATTTTTAATACAATTTATCTCTGATTAGAATTAGTTATTTTTGATTCAATACATTTATTGCTCATTCAGTATAATTATTGTTCAATTAAATATAAGTCAAAAACATTTTCTTTTACTTGGAATTCTAAATATTTTCTTCTTCGAAAATATCCTTAAGGATTAATATTCTCTAGTTCTCAAAAAAGCTAACGGCGAAAAAGCAAAAATCAAGTTTTTACATTAAGAGCAAAACTAAGTGTTTATTAGCTTTAGAAACTGTAAAAATAAAAGCTCTAACAATATGTCAACAATACGGTATCAGACCAGTAAACGTTTTTTTGTCCAACGAACAAGAAAAATAGCTTATCAGTTGGTAAACTTAGTGCACGTTATATCTCGACACTAAATAATATTTAGAAAGCTAAACGTCATAAATTATTCATAACATATTTTATCTTTACAGCCTATAGGTCCCGTAATTCTTCCACGGAGCATATTGCATTACAAAATAGTGATTATAAAGAGATCGGTTATTTTCGCAAGGCAACGAATCATATCGATCAATCTCGTGTACTTGAGAAGATATATTTTTGTGTTAGTCTCATTTGTTGTTCACTTAAAATATTAACAAATTATAAATTTCAAAATGTCATTGATTTAGATGTTGAAGAAAATGTATTTGTGTATGCCCGTGTTTAGAAAACCTTGACTAAAAATGATATACTTCACAACTGTTTGATACGAAAATCATCCATTTAATTGTTGAAATAAATTCTGTGTATAATAAACTTGCTTCCCTAACTGTCCTATCTGAGTAACAGTATCAAGAAAACAGGAAAAAGACTTGACCTTAATTTCAGTCACTAGGATATCTAGATTTTGTCAAGTGAGATATTATACAAAGTTGAATTTTCAACTAGAACCAGTACTATTTGTCAATATATCTATCTACTCGAAGGATTCTAAAAGTTTTCATTTTATCCTTCTTGAATTACTTCCGAAAAGATGGATTTTATTTTATGTTGAAATGAGTCTCAACACGTGAGAAAAACTCAGTATCACTGAAAGGTTATTGATGTGAATTTAAAAAAGTAATATTTTCGTTAACATCAGTAGTTCAAACGACCTATTCATACTTGCCATAGTAATAGTGTTCAACTGAAATATTTTAGTTAATGCCAAACGCTGTCATGCGTACAACCGTGGATACATCATTCGCAAATACGTTATCAGCAACAGCACCGGTAGCAGGATCAACAATCCCAGTAGCTAAATCTCGAATAACTCTTAAGCAACTATGTATTGATCTTAGCCAGTATCTCAAAACTCGCGATAGCATTCTAACTGTGAAACAATGGGCTGAAGTTGAGAAAACATTTTGTAGTTGCCATGGCGTCGAAAATTTCTTCGAATTCGGTATGATCAATGAAGATGACGGTGGCCGTCTTCCACTTAGCTTAATGTCATTTCTTCATTTGTATCGTCAACGAATCGATCCGAGTGGGCAATTATCTGTCTATGAAAATGCCATGCCAATGGGTAATCGACGAGATCTATATACATTTGTCAACCAGCTTTTAAGAATTCATGATAAACGAGAAGATGATACACATGCAAACACACTCAATAAAAGTACTACTAACAGGCCCGTTTGTTTCAGTGCAGATCAGCTATCAGCCATTGAAAAAGGTGTAAAACACAAATTTGGTAGTTTACTCGGCTTTCAAGATACTAATCAAATCACCAACAAAGCAAAACAACAACAACAACAACAACAAACGCATACCATGATCTAGTAAGAATTCAGATTTGTTTCTAAGCTCTAGTTGAATACAATATTTATTTATTTGGTAGTTTTGAAGAATCACTCTTGGACGTTGTTAGTTTAAATCGATTGGGTATCAGTTCAACAACGTCGTCTATAGATGAAGAACATCTGTGCAAACTGATCCTTCAGTGCCCAGTCATGACCGATCTAAGTACGTGGCTACAATGGCTGTATTTCTTTCAAGCAAAATATGGATCTCTAAAAACGTTCATTACTCGAAAGAAAACTGAACTTGACGGTCTTCTACTGTTAGAAACATCGACTCATGAATTATTTCGTCTACCAATTGAATCATCTTTGACACATTTTGAACAAGAATTGGCTAAAATGAATGTACGCTCTGCCGTTGGTTATCTTTGTGCGTCGATTATTCTTGAGTATGTTCACGTCAATCGATTACCATTTAGTATCTATCGACAAGTAATGCATACATGGTTTGTTTTACTTCAATCATCGGCTACATTTGAACATGTACCCATCGAACCAATGGAATATATTCTTGAATTTCTTACCTATCTGCCAGCACTCGTCGGACAAACATTGATCGTTCAAGAACTTGTACTTGCACCACTCGACGATGTATTTCGTATTGATTATAAAGAACAAAAAGGTATCAATAATCGACAGAGGCTTTGGCTATTGGCAAATGATGAACAAAAGAATAAATTGGAAATCTGGGGCAGTGCGCTCGATATTAAGGAATGGAAGAATACAAATAAATGGATGGAACAGAAGCAAATTCAGATTGTATCAACAAAAAAACAATCGATACAAATATCACATACTACAGAAGTGATTGTAAAAGGTAATTGTTTTTTTTTCTTGACTAAATGATTAGGATAACTGCAACTGAAATATAAAAAATATTCTCGTCTAGAAAATGTTCAACCAGATGTAGTAGAAACAATGCAGAAGCCAATCTCACCGGCAACATCATCTCAAAGTTACGTCAATAATGACAAAGAAAAAAGAATTACAAGTGAAAACGATTCTGTACGAGCTGCATTTGAACATGTCGAATCGATCCGTCGTGGTTTTGGGGTCAACGCTGGTCTCGATTCGACTGGCCAATCGATTGTGAGTAATCTCCAAGGCATGATCGAGCGCAGCCTTGAAAAATTATCAAACGATCTATATTCCGAACAAGGCCATTTCGTACTTGAACTTATTCAAAATGCAGACGATAATCAATATTTATCGAATCGCCTGCCGACGCTACGATTTGCTCTCTCACCGGAACGCATTCTGGTTTGTAATAATGAAATTGGATTTCGACCCATGCATATCTCAGCTATTTGCAATGTTGGTGCATCAACGAAAGGCAAACACAAGCAAGGCTATGCTGGACACAAGGGTAGTCAATTAGAATTTTTCTTGAAACTTTTCATACGCTGAAACATAGCGAAGGCGTCGATGAACAGTTTGAAATAAACTTGAACCCACGATCTTTGTATTCATTTATTTTAGGTATTGGTTTCAAATCAGTATTTATGGTATCCGATTGCCCAGAGATTTATTCAGGATCGTATCAATTCTGTTTCGATACTGTGCATGGTACTCAACAAATTGGTTATATTCGACCAATTTGGATCGATGAGCCTGTCGAAATATTACCATCGGATGATGAATGGATAACGCGAATTCGTCTACCGATTAAACAAGATAAACGAGGTGACCGACTTCAACGAAATTTCGACGATATTCAGCCGATACTTCTACTGTTTTTGAATCGTCTTCGACGAATTGAAATCATTCGAGAAGATGACCATCAAATCATTAGTAATAGTTCCTTTACTCGAATTGATCACGCTCAAGAACAAATTATTGAATTACAAGAGCGGACAAATCAAACAGACGATGTCATTAAGCATTTTTGGCTTGTTGTGAAAAAAGTTATCCATGTACCCAACGATCTCAAAGTAAGAGATAGCAATTTATTCTTGATTTGCTACCTTGACTTTTAAATGTCGTGGTCATAATCTCTTAGAATACTGAGTGATTTTTATTTCTCCTATTGAGAAAAAAAAGTATGCGTTTTCTTCTTCGCATTTAGATGAAACTAAGCGAAATAAAATGTGATGTCGAATCAACAACTATCGCCGTAGCTTATCCATTGAATCCTATTTATGAATGCTCATCTCGTCAAATTCTCTCGACACAACCATTATTTGCTTATTTACCACTTCGTTCGTATGGTTTCCGTTTTATTTTACAGGCCGATTTTGAGATAACAGCAGCGCGACAAGAAGTTATACGTGATAATCGATGGAACGATTGGTTAAAATCCGAAATGGTTCAATTGTTTTCATTAGCCTATGAACAATTTCAACATCTACCCGAACTGCTCACTAAATGTACACTCGATTTTCATCAAACAAATAATCCATTAACAAAAATACAAACTTTGAAATATTTTCTTAAATTAATACCAATGCGAAACGAAATCGATCCCTATTTTAATACATTCGTCGATAAAAGTATTCAAGGCTTAATGGGTATCATTCGTTTACCTGTTTTTTGTCACGACGATGAAGCAATCATTGATTGGGTTTTACCATCACAATGTGTACTTGTTCGTGATACGTTTATACGAAAAATTTTCTCACAAAGTTTACTTTTGTCCCATTTCAATAGTTATTATCTTCATGAGGAATTTCTCAAAGAATCTGACGAACAAATTCTTATTAAATTAGGTTGTCGTCGATTGGATTTTGCTGATATTCTCAAATTAATTCGTACGCTTTACAAGCAAAATGATCAAATACATTCAACTAAAACAACGAGTATTGAGCAAAGTAAGAAAGAACCTGATCTTGTATTACAAATGAAATTCTTGTTGCTCTTTAGTTGCGCAATGGCTTCTTTGTATCGATTATAGTCTACAGCAACAACGAGAACGGCCCGGCTTTAATCATGATCAAGATGACGATACAGAACAGACGACAATAGCTGAATTAAAACAATTAAAAATAATTCCATTACGACAACAAACCCAATTGGTTTCGATTGATGAATTCGAGAATCGAACGATCTTATTTCCACCAGATAAAACAATTAAATATGCTAAGCATCTCAAGATTGTTTTAGATGATTTACCAACAATTGATGATCGTCTACTCTATTACATCGAAGATAAATATCCACGGCGGTTAGATTCAATAAAAGCATTGTTAACAACTTTAGGTAAGATTCATTCTAATGCTTATGAAATTTCGTTCATTATGATATAGGTCTTTGTGATGCACGTAATATGCGCCGAATCTATCGGAGTCATATTGTACCGATAATTCGTGACGACAGTCAATGGTCGAAAAAACCCGATGCCACACTGATTGCATATCTCATATGTATTTATAAAGAACTTTACGCTCCGAATCCGGAGATTTTTGCACATGAAATGGAACAACTAAAGAAATTTATGATAATTAAAACGCTTGATGGAAAATTTGTTCGTCTTGGCTCTGATAAAACCATTGTTCATTTGACAGCATTGTATGGTTGTTCAAAATCACTTGAATATTTGAAACTTACTAATCATCAATTTACCTTCATTTCGAACGACTATATTCAAGAATATCAAAACGAATTATTCTATCACGACAGCGAAAGAAGGAAGTTTCTTGTATTTCTAAATGAACTCGATTTGAGTGATTTGTTTCAAATGAATTTCATGGATAACCGTAATAATTAGATCGTTTTTTTCTCAAAACAAAAATAAAATAAAATCATTCATTTAAGGTTTTGCCAACGTTGAACAACTTGTCAATAGTCCATGGGAAAATGAAATGTCATCATTATCGGAACTTATTCATGAACCTTTTATCATAAATGATTGGTGTTCCAATGAATTTGATGCACTTATTTCATCAAAAGATAACGATTTTAATCAATGTACACAACTTTTACTCTATCTTCATCAACATCACCGGCACATAGCAATGCATTACGTCGCGTCGGTAGTTCGTTCGCGAATGCGACACACGAATGTACCACCAGTGAAAGGTGTCGAATCATCATTTTTGCGTTCACTTCGGCAACATGCCTGGATACCTGTTGTTGGTGGAAAACTATTCAAACCGTCCGATGTGTATTATTTACCTTCAAATAATTTACTTCGTCGATATGTGCCACACTTAGATCCTACGAAAATTGCATTGAAAGATTCAGATTTTACTTTTAATATTCTCGGACTTAAAAAAGATATAACTCCCATGACTATGCTCGAATTATTTATGAAATGGTCATGTAATTTAGATCGAGATTCTCTCTATCAAATTATCAATCGTCATGTTAGCCTAGCTACGAACGAACCGTATGCATTTCTTTGAAGAAAAAACGATTTTACATGTCCAATATTTTTAGAATACCATGCATCATGCCTAGAACAAAACGCCAATCATGTTTGGATAAACTTGAAAATATTTGTCAAGTATACCAAATGATAATTACCGCTGATGAAACTCATTCACTTCTTGTTCGTTTTCGTCTATGGCCACTCGTTTTCACACCTCGAACTGAAGATATGGGCGACTTTCTATTCGCCGATGAAGTCATTTGGAACGATCCGCATTCACTTTTAGAAACAACAAATAGTAAAATGACAAGTCGAACTTCAACCAAACAGTATACTTTGATTCAGCCCTATTATGGGCAAAATCCATTGTTAAAAGCATTCTTTATCAATATGCTCCAAGTTAAACAACAACCTACACTTGAAGATTATCTTCCATTGTTATCAAATGTAAGCAACAAGAAGAAAGACTATATTTGGCGGTGTATTGATGTTATAACAAATCTTGCATTTGCTCAAAACTGTCAAACATTCGTTCGAGGTACTTCAAAACAAAATGTTTTTTGATAATAAACGATTTCGTGCTAAAACATCTATGATGATTTAGAAAAATCTGCCAATTGGACTTTTATTCCATGTTTGGGCACAGGAAGTGAATATCGCAAATATAGCGATCCAATTTTCTATCCACACGACATGGATATTGCTCGTCTATTTTCGGACATACTGTCGATTGTCAATCCATCAGGTAAGAATATACAGAAGCGTCAGGGATACGAATTCCCACTCCCACTTATTTTCCTAAATCGGATGTGTGCTCAGCTATGAGACAAGACGGATTAAGTTAGACTATAGTGCATAGCAAAATTCGGACTATTCATTTGTTGTCTCTACTTAGCATTACTGTTTAAAAATATGAGAAATATTTCTGCTTAATTAAAATGAAATACAGAGGCTTTTTATTTTGAAAAGTCGACTGAGAAATCAAGAGATATGTGTATCTTCTAGGTCGTATTTGTACTCCGACTTTAAAAAATATGTTCTGCTCGATATTTGGAATTCCAAATCTAAGTGATGTCATCACGATTCTTGCTGATGGTGATAATGAACATCCATCGATGGAATTAACCGATTTTTATTTGCATACCATTGATCTTATTCAATCATTCTTAATCAAACATAATAGCCTGTCCGAAACACAATCAAATTATTTTCAATCAGTTTTCTCTCGAATGAAAATTGTTTCAGTCGATCGAATCCGTTTCTCGTATTCATACAAGAATAATACCATAAGAGCGTTGGCATCATCAAAAACACATTCGTCTTTTATGGATGAGTCAGTTGGAAAATTTTTTATTTTGAAAACAATCGAAAAACCTGAAAAACACATCAGTACACTGGTGAATTATTTGATTGAAAATGAATTAATACGACAAAAACTCGCCGAATTTATCAAAAGCCTCTTCATAACATATAAAACAAAAGGGCCTGACGGTTTGACAAGTCTAAGACAAAGTTTGCCTTCACAATCGAACACAATGAAATGGGTAATTGCGCCCGTGATCAAACAGCCCGAACTCTTATTTACAGATCATGAAGAGACCGATGACGAACAACGGATAAGTTTAAATAATGCATCCGTCAATATTTCCGACGAAGCAATTGAAAATATGAAAAAAGAATCGAATTGCTTACCATTAAAGGTTCAGCCTAATAAAGTCGAAGTCGAAGGAGAAGTAAAACCACTTGTCTGTTTTCCAGTCAAGCCAGGAACGATAAACTTGAGTTTACCATCACAAGGAAAAAAACCACAACCAGGCAGTGTCTTAAAAGAAAACAATTTCACAGCTACATCTCGTAGTGATGCAGTAACTTCATCTGAATCGACATCAATTACTTCAAAGAATGCCGAAGAACAACTAAAGAAAACAGCAGATGAACAAGTAGTACCAAAAAATAATTTCACGAAGACCGATGGTAAGAATTTATCGACGATATGAGTGATATTATTATGATTTTTCTAGTGAACACACAATCAAGGTCAAATGACGGTGAACGATTATCTGACATAACTTCAGTAAAAAGAAGTATGCCGTCGATACCAACGTTCCCGACTGTATTTGAACACATTCGTATTTCAAATATACAAGATTTCAATCTTTCAGTATCGAATGTCTTACCATTAGTGGGTAATCCGAGTTCAGGTAATATGGAAGACGATCTTAAGACAGGTCGATGTGGTGAAGATTTTGTCTTTGGATATCTTCAATGGAAATATCCTAATGAACAAATCGAATGGGTAAATCAAAAGAGAGAATCCGGTTTACCCTATGATATTAGACTAGTGCACAAAACGACAAATGATAAAACAGAACTGATTGAAGTTAAAACAACGCGATCATACAATCAAAATACGTTTCAGATGTCAATAGGTCAAATCGAATGCTTACTTGCAAATCTAGACAATTATTCAATTTATCGTGTTCATTATACTGACGATGAAAAATTATCGACCATTACAATACTCAGCCAAGTGAAAGTTCATTTACAGAAGAAAAATCTTGCACTTTCAATGACTATCGTAGCAAAAGCGCGTGACAAATAAATTGCTCTTTAATCAAACATAATCAATGAATATATTGTATTTAATCCATAAATCTTATTCGTAATTTTCCATATCTATATTATTTTTTTGCTTGCGAACACAGCTTCATTCAAAAACTTAGATATCAGCATATATATTTTCTTTTTCTTTTCTTTTGATGATAGTGGTACGCTAAAGACAGGAAGGTAATTCCATGTAAAAATAAATATCCCATGTCGTCAAAATCGCTAAAAAATTGATGATTATATCGCAGGATATTAGGGCGATGTATCGTGAGATCTATCGCGATATAATCGTTCAAATTGCCAATTTTCAACCGAAATCGCGATCAATGTGTAATATCATTATCGGCATTGACCAATCAGAGTAGATTGCATTTTGTTTTATAATTGGATTAATACTATCGTTTTACATGATACATCCCGCTGCTTTATTAAGATAATTATTTTCAACAAAAAAAAAATACATGGATGTCACAAAAAATTCAAAAACAAAAGTAGCATATTTTTTTATGAAAAGAGTGAAGAGTATAAATAATTGTCTTGTTTTCATTATCGTTCTGTGCTGCTGACATTCGATATTGGTATAGGTGACATCGTTTGATCGTTGACATCTATGGAAATGATTAAAATGGTGAATTATATTTAAGAAACGATTAAACATTACTTGTGCTTATAGATGCTTTTGACCGTTTTTGATTGCGTCGTTTACTTAAGATGGAGTCATGAATTGGGGGCCATACAATGACATTTCATCAGTAGAATGATTAAATTTTTGTTTCACAGCAACTACAATAAGTGAAAGAAGGTATTTTCCAGTATAGTTCATAATTCTATTGTGACTTACCATAAATACATTTTATACGCGATTCTTCGTCAGTCCTTTTCACGTTGATATTTTGAAAGCCTAGTTTGTCTGTAAACAAGATATCTATAAGTTTTAGAGCGTATCGAATGGAGTTTTGTTTATCGCCAGGTACTGACAATAGGTCTACAACAGAGCCATCACTTTTGACATATTTCTAGAAGAGAAACAACAAATGACATAAGCAAATTATTTTTGTCTAAAATGAAAAGAAAAAAAATTATTATCAATACTAAGTACTCCACCTTGACTATCAGATCGTTAATAAATATGCTTACATATTTTCCTTCTACCTTATGTTTACTCGAACTTTTAGCAAGTTCTCTTTTGATTAATACATAACGTATTTAAAAAAATTTCTGGACGACCCAAATTTATTTTTACTTGTTGTTAAAGTGAAACATTAATTGTTGCTATAGCATTTTTCGATAGAAGATGGAATTTTACCATATGTGCGAAGTATTTGTCGAAACATTATTGGTAATTTGTTGAGCGAGTGCAAAATAGATTTGATTAGACGCATCATAGTAATTACTTTATTTTTGTCGAAGTTTGACTTAATAAAAACAAATTGCATCAAACGATTGACTGCTTCCTGGGTCGTAATAGTTGCATTTTCATATAATAATGATGAACAGTCGTATGAAACTAAATTACCAATACCACTATCTTTATTGTCGTAATTATCTGGAACATAGTTCTCTTCAAGGAATTTATCTGTTCGATGATGCGTTGCTTCATTATCTGTTAAATTATCTTCATTGTCATCATGTAGATCGACAGTTGAACTTGAGTCTGAATCACTACTAATAATACGTTGAAAATTCATTTTCTGTTTTGCTCTCTTGAATTTTTGTTTCAACACTCGATTTGAATAGACTCCAGTTGGATTCGACATTAATATTCAGAAAACGAATATCTAGAATGTATAAAAAAACAAGCATATTGTTATTGTTCAAAGCTGTAGATTATGTTCAATGTAGCATCTAAATATTTTAAAATCCAGTCTTAATAATATTATAAGATGAAAAACAATTATTAAAATAAGTTTCTGTAGATGAGAAAATTGAACCAAATTTACCTTGAAGCACGAACATTCATATGAAGACGAAGAGACAGAAACAGTCGAGAATAAACTTTATTCTTTGTGAACTAACACATATGAATATTTCGGACAATGTCCTTACATCAGTTGGACTGGTGAGAACAATGAAAAAGAAAAAAGAAAAGAAGAAATAGTAAATGTCTGATAGCTGCGCATGTATCAATTAACAAAGAGTGAATTTCATCTGCCTATTATGAGTGCGATGAAAATTTATGTCAAAAATGTAATTCATCCAACGCTTGTGGTATATGCTAAGCATTGTAATTGATTATGCCATTTAGTGTGACACTGTTCAAATGAATAACAAAATATTAACATGTTTATTTTTTTATTCATATAAACTAATTACTCAAATCTCAAATTTTCCGCATATGATTTCCTAATATGTCCTATAGTTTTTTAAGAATATATTTTCATTCATAAAATATATTACATTTTCCTGTTTTCTCTGCTCCTAATTAAACAATATGATCAATTATGTTTTCTATTTAAGCTGGTTTACAATATGTTCATTGTTTCAAAATATTAAGTTTTCTTCAAATAATAATCAATGTCGAAATAATCGGCGATTTTTTATGATGCATATACCGCATTCAGAAAATCGATGATTAATTGCGATACATTGTCAATACGAGAAAAATCAACGATATTTCGCGGTAAATCGTTAATATTTATGAAAATCGCGGTAGATCATCAAAAGTTAGGCGATTTTGACGACATGGGTAGCATTATATGCCGGTCTATAACGGTCTACAGATGCACCGGTTACCGTTAAGGACCGGTTACCGTCACCGTTGCACCCCTAGACTAGGGGTGATATGGTAATAATTATTTATAGACATTTTTGAATGCAGATGTTGCTAGGTATTATTTTGTAGTTGGATAGTTATAATCAATGGGATTTTCCGAAACGGTTTTTTAATAAAATATGGGAAACTCAACTTTAACACTTTTCCATCGTGATATTCGTGGTCGGAACGAAAATTTACCCCAGATACGAACTTTATATCTTTAAATCATCTTCGAACTCAACTCAAAATAGCTTATCAAAAACGTCGTCAGTACTTGCGACAATCACGTATGTCAGCACTGGCACCGGTACTAAAAAATCAGTAAGTGATAAAATCGCTTCTTTCTTTGTTGTTTAATTTTATTTAGAAAAGATGAACTTCGCTCTAAGCCGATACTATATGAAAACGATAGAGATAAACAACGATTAGTCAGTTGATAGCACCTTTTTGACGCAAGAACTTTTCTCAATAGGGAACATTTGAATACGATAATTTTCTGCATCGGCTACATACAAATTTCCTTGCCGGTCAAATGCCAAATCGCGCGGTGTGCATAGTTGAGCTGTTCCATTGCCCCATCCTTGCCCACCGATGATGACGCTGCCAGATTTGGAATCTTTGTACCAACGCATGACTCGATGGTTATTTCGGCCAGCGACATACACGGTACCCATGTGATCAACGATCACTGAAGTGGGATGGATGATTCAGTCGCTACGCATTTCACTTCCTCCGTTAAATTGACGTGATACTAATTTTGCAGGTAACATTATTCTTGAATATTTTACCGCAGATAACTGATTAGTGTCATTCCCCCACCCATTCCCACCAGCTACAATAATACCTTCTTTGGCGTTGACTGCCCATTTCACCACAACGTCATTCCCAAAATCGGCTACGAAAATTGACTTATCATGATCGACGAATATATGGTCAGGACTCTAAAATTGATTAAGCTCAGATCCTGCTCCGTTTCCACCAGCGACTATCTGGTCACCGGGATATTTTGTTACACGATATTTTTCATTGTCAGAGACATACAACGATCCTTTATTGTCCATCGCCAGTCCTATAAATGAGATATTTGCAATAATCGTTTGTCCATGGTTGCCATTCTGAAACCATCGCATAACTCGCTTGTTATCAGAATCACAAATAAACATGGTTCCAGTCCTGTCAACGACAANTTTTGTCGCATAACTTAGCTGGTTATTGTGATTGCCTTCCTCGTTGTTACCGACCACCACACGACCACGGGATACTCCAGGCGTAAAACATTCAAAAACCTTGGTCAATTTTCTGTTAAAGAAGATTATTTTCATCAGCTGTAAAATCAGACCTTAAATTAATGACGACATATAAGAACCAATCAACGCCCATTTAACCACACGGTAGTTCAAGCTATCCACAACATAAACGGCAGCATCATCATCCACATATAATCCATAGGGGTAATTGAGTTGGTTCAATGCGGAGCCCTTCCCATTTCCGCCAGCTGCAGTGATACCGTTCCGGTTCCATGTGGCACTCGTACAGATACCATCGTCGAGCATTGGCAGTGAAGAACGAGCTAAACGATGAAGAGACAGAACATCAAAAAAAGTTCATTTTCATTAATTACTTATTATTGTTGAAGCTCTGACTTGATCTAATAAATTAAGAGACGGTGAGGAGCAGATGAAAGCATAGAGAAAAGAAAACATACCTGCAAGACTAAAAATAGCCACGAGATGATAAAATTCTATGAACATTGGGTGGTGGAAGTGGGGGAAGGGAAGCCTACTTACCTAAGTATCATCAACAATAAGTAGCTTGTTGACCACATCGCTTTCATTTGCTTCTTTCTCTCTATTCGCTCTCTTCCTTTTATATTTCACATTCTGTCATGTACGCATCCATGATAAGATCGGGACCATCTGTCAAGCAATCAGAGAAAAACGCATATCATAATCACTGCATGTTATTCTATCTTTTCAAGGTTGCTTTATTTTCAAATTTGATTTTAGAAAAAAAATTCAGCATAATTCCTGTAAAATTGAAATATGAAACATGATCCAATGTATGCTGATAGTGCTCTAAAAAAGGCACTTCAAATTTTACGACCGACAATTTATTCTTGAATTAGTTCAAAATATCTATCTGTTCTGAAGAATTCTTCCGCGTCGATTACGGATACGATTCTGGATTTCAAGACCAATTGAAAACACCAGAAACAAACATACTTTTCGAGGTCCGTTTTATCCGATTCCTGTGGATTTTCATAGGAAATAGTGTCGACAAAAGTTCATCTATTCGAATGGATGATGTTCGAGGGGAATTTGAACAAATATTCTTTTAATTTCGGTTCAAAATGGATGAAAGTCGGAGTTGAGCTAAGATTGTTTTGGTAAAAGTGAGCAGAACACAAAACCAGTTTGTACTTCTCAGTCTATTGTTTCATTGTGAAACAATCATCATACTTATGTAAGACTACCGATGATTAATAGAAAAGGTCCCACTGTTGAAATGAACAATCCGATCAAGTTGAGCAAATCAAGGATCATTGAAGCAATCAAGCATACATGAGATTGAACAGATCCATTACGATTTGAAATTATTTGATGTTAACTGAAATGGTTGATCGCTCTTAATTCAAGGATTTAATTCTCACGTCATTCTCACACTAGAAACTCAATTATTGTTTGATTTCTGAACATAGATGTATCGAGTGTGAAATTCGAGGGTGTAAGTGTGAGTACGAGTATGCATGAAGAGAAAGCATCATCACCGACACTCATGCACACACTCAATATAGAATAAATGATATCATAAATACAACAATATTTTCATTATTTGATACTTCTAAAAGTATGTGAAAAAGTTAAGACAAATGATGCTATGCGATATGTTGTAAATGATAAAAAAATGTAATTTTTCTCTCTGTTATCGGAGACTGCCATACCAATACAAAACGTACTGAAAGTATATGTTTGTCACCCGTTCTCTTTCTAATGATACATTAAAAGTAAATCACCATGAAAATGATGATATGACAAAAAGAACGCAAATAATACTAGAGTGTGCGTCTCAATTCTCTAATACTCACACCAACACCCACACCCATATTTGATGGTCAGAAAATGAGAAAAATATCAGCGTTTTACTTTAGTAATTAATGTTTAATTGATGACTTTAATCGTATAGGTATCTCTCGAAGAAGTTCAAACGAACTTTCGTGCATTCGATCTACTTGACGAAGAAGTTCATTTTTTGTAAAGAATATACTTTGTTGATTCTCTATTCGAAAGTAGCAATAGGTGGTATCATCATCACTGATGATTATCCAATTCCTTGTTGTAACCGAGCTATTCATGATTTTACAAATTGCCATAATATAATTGAAGAGATTGTTCGAATTGCTGATAATGACGATGATCATTATTGGATATAACAACATCATATAGAATTATAACAGCATCAACATCAAGCATGGCGTGGAACGAAATCAATTGAAAGTACCACGACAAGGACGATACCCTTTTGATATACAGCATGTAAAAAAATTATTTGGACACTCACTTCACAAATTTTGAAAAGCGGATTTCATATTCAAGGGAAAAGATTTTCTTGACTTNCTTAAAATATATCTTTCATGGATTTTCAAAGATTTTCAAGAAGCCGCTTGATTTTCTACGCAAAAGTTTTATTTGGACACTTGTATTATTTCTTTTGTAGAACGTTAATTTCAAAGTAAAAAATGTTGAAAAATAGCTCATTCGACAGAGAAAATTGTTTTCTATACGTTGGTGTAGTTTAAAGCTGAAAATACATTTGACAGAATCGAAAAAACCCGAAATACTTGATACATCATAAGTTTTGTAGAAAACTACTTTTTTCAGCTTTCACTATATAGAAAGTTGACTCAAAATACATCATTCGATAGAGAGAGAAAAACTGCTTCGAATGATATACTTCGTTTGGAAAATGTTTAAACAAAAGCGAAAATTATTTGTCAAATACTATTTGTTAGGATTTTTCTTTTCTTTTAATTAAGTAAATATCATAACATGAACAAAACGAGAAAAACTAAGGAAACGGTCACGATGATCGGCGGTATAATGATTGTCAACGATCTGACGATAAATACGATCACCACACCTAAAACTCGATTCACAACACTATATACAAACAATCGATCGATCCAAACATCGATCGATTAAAACCAACCAAAATAATAACGAAGAAACAACTATAACAAGATAAATTGAAAGGTACATTGAAAACAAAAAAGGTACCGTACCGAACTTAAAAAGGTTCCGAATTTTGAAACGAATTCTAAACCTTTTTAAGTATCGCACGAAACTTGTTTAGTATGAAACTTATTCCAATAGACAAACTTAAAATTAGGTTTCGCAGATTAAGTTCCCCAATACCAATTTAATAATAGAGCTGCAATCAAGCTGGCGTACTAAGTCACCGAAAAATATGAAATTCAAATCCGTTTTGCCTTTTACATTATACTGAAGTAGAATAGGAATTTACTTGAGAGCAGCACTATTGACCCAAGTTATCCTTTTCTTGCGTCAGAAATCTTTACGTCGATCATCAAACTCCAAAAACTCATATTATCAACTATATTCCTTACACAGAAAAGGAATAAATGGGGTCAATAATGCTGTTCTCAATTAGTTTACCACTCTACTTCAAGATAATATAAACAGATCAACTCATCTTGAATTTCATATTTTCCGATGGTCAGACAGGCCCNTATAATGGCAGTTCTGCTTTACAGAACTCTATACGCAAAGTTAAAACGTCAGAGTTGCATGAGTATCATCGCAAACTCTTCCTATTATTTCAAATTCACCCAAATTAAGGCCGACTTTCCCAGAATTACCGTTCGAAACGGGTTCAAATGCTCTTTCTAGTTGCCTAATCTTAGCTTCAGAGATTAAGACTCCATGGAAGGCACGATGAAACGTTCAAAATGTAACAGGAGGATACCAAACGAACAACCTTACTTCATTGGCTTTACATAAGACATAAATAGAAAATATTTCGATGAATTAGCCAGACTTGCCAACTATTAAAAACACTAAACCATAACCAGATTATTGACTTGAATAATCAGAACCGAGCCAATGTTTAAATATGACGTCCATATCGATATCAATACTTCGGTTTAATAATCATGCAATAGAAAAAATGGCCGTAGTTTTCGTGTTGAAATTATATGCCAAGTTGTTTAGTTGGGCAATCTGAATGAAAGAAACATACGTGGAGGCTAGCTATAAGTAAATATTTCCAATTAATAATCTACAACAATGAAAAAGCGCTTATATTGCTCAATGTAGAATGACTTGAAATACCACTCGGTTGCATAGTGGTTTATGAGGAGAAGAAAAGAATTTTCGAAGTTAAATTTAGCTTGAAGCGGAAGTTTATATATAACACGCTACAACAAAGAAAAGAAAGTTCTTGTGTAAAATCCTGAGTTAGCTGAAATATTCTTCAGTTCTGCAAGTTGAACGAAACAGAGCGTTTCCAAATTTACATTTAGATTGAGAAGAGTATTTCTATCTAATAATTTACAATAGAGGAAAGAAGGATATACAGTAATCTCAAATATAGATTTATCTGAAATATTGTTAAGNTTTTCAAAGTTTAATGTAACCTGAAGCGAGTATTTCGATCTAATAATATAAAACAAAGATATAGTTATAGTGATAAATGTAGAATTACCTGAAATAATGTTGAATGGAATGACTTGAAAGAAATTTAACCCTTTCAATATAAAAGATAACTTCAAATATAAATTCTAGTAATCTATGGCAGAAGAAGAAATAAATATAATTGCTGTAAGTAAAATTGTCTTATTTGTTCACCTCAAAGATTTGAAGAGCAATGTGAGTATTGAATGTAGCTTGAGATAAATTTTTGAATTGGGTAATCTAAAACAGAAAAATAAAAATTGTCATTCAAAAGATGGAATTACCTGGCACATAGTTCCGTTGGACAACGTGCAAAAAACCAATGGCATTGGCACTAAATATACATTCATATAAACATTGAATTTGAAAAGTCTATAATGGATAGCTGAGATTGATAGTTTTAAGGATAAGCGTACATCAAGGAGGATTGTGATGACGAACTTAAAGGAAAAGTACTTCAATTTTTCAGTTGGAGGAACCTATTAGAGGTATATTACGAAACGTGGAAGGGTTTCATACGAAACTTGGCTCAACTTTGACTTTCACAAAAGAATGGTACGAAACCTCTGTCACTTCAGAACCTTATAAAACGATCGCACCGAACTTTTTCTAGTACTAAACCTATAAAAGGTTTCGCAGGTCCATACCATAACTCTAATGGTTTAATAAGGTACCACCAAACCTTAAAGGTTCCGTACAGCACCTTTATTTTTTTCAGTGTATGTTGGGACGACAGATGTCGTCCCATAACATGTATGATTTCGTAAATGATTAGAAATTGCATCATTTTCAGAACGTCCTGTCAATGAATGCTCTCTAAAAAAATGAGTTCCTTGTAGGCTCATAGGGACTTTACGATTGTGTTACCATCTGAAATCTGTTAAGAGTTTTCTAACCTAGGCCTCCGAGATTACAGGAGCCCAAACAGATAGTTACAATTTTTCTTGTATACCACTACCATAAACTGTGAAAAAACGTTTGAGAGTTCCCTGGATGAGAACACTGCGTGCCATCTAAAACAACTTGCATCTAGCATAGATATCCATATGATGTCGTGTGTAATGAAATCAGTAACACGACTTTAAAATAAAACAAAAATTAATATAAAGATTTGATTTTTGAATGTAGCCTAGCTTGTCGATGAAACCCATTCGAACAGCCTAAAATAAGAATATAAGCTTTAATAGAACATTTTTATTTTTAAATATAGCTAATCGAATGAATGAAATCCATTCGAAGAACACGTGGGAAATCTTATGTCTGAATTCTTGTATTTTCTGATACGATTCGCCCATGCGTCACAATAAAGTAGATCATAACGAACTCTATCGATTACATTAGTTTCTTTTTCTCTAGGACGCTTGCATCATAGAGAAAAACCGGAATCATTGCAGAAAAAGGCCAGAAAAGCTCGTCGCCCTTCTCCTATAGATTAGACCAACTCCACCGTAAATATAGCTGAGTGAAGTCAGGTGCAAGTCTAACAGTTGAATGATAAAGTATAACGGATAGTAATGCTTCATATTTCGTATGGCTTACTCACTGAAAAATATGAAAGTCTATCGTTGCATACAAATCTGTGAGAAGTTACAAAGTGAAGCGTCTTGGTTGTCGGTTTTACCAATTTTTTTTTATATCCAAATGCGCTGTGATCATCATTCTCTTTCATATGTTCGATAACACCAGAAAGAAAGATTCTGATCTATTCTGTTTTCATTTGCATTGTTTACTATAAACGACGATGATGTGTTGAAACAAAATATCTCTTTTGTTACTCGTACCACCTAATATATATGTACCGTTAAATATGTCTTTCTTTTTTTCTGTTCAATAAAACTCTGCATATGAAATATTTTGCTTGTTTCATTATCTCCCTTACAGTCCTTCACATATTTCATGCGGTTCAAAAGTAAACTAATTTGTCGATAATTAATATTGTGTGTCGCGCGTGAGAATAACCAAATCAAAGTTTTCGTATTCTCTCAAAATGTACTCTCTACAAGCAACACTTGCAATAGATGAAAAATGTCTCGTGATAAATGAAATGCGAATAGCTTTCGAAAAATTAGGTACTTCTGGCTAGTTCTCCAAGTAAATCCGGATTTTTCTCTAGAATAGGAGGGTTTGTAGGAAAGTAACTAGTACAATCGATAGAGCTGGTGAGGATTCATCTTGGCTAAACATCTGGGCGAATTGTATCAAACAATAGACAAATCTTTTCATAAGATATCCTATTGTTTATAGGATTAATTTTTCAATTCTCATTATTCAATCTTGTTGAACCAAAATTTATTGTTATGAAATTGATAAAAATAAATAAATAGAAGAATCTTTAAATATGAACTCTTATCAGGACTATTCACTGAATAAAAGAAATATAAAATCAAAATCATGGCTTATCAGCGATCATCATTGGTTTTTTATCACGATGAATCAAAAGAAATGAATTTAATTTTCCTACAGTAATACACATTTCATTATTCGATCAAATTGTATAAAATAAAAATTGTTTAGAACTATGTGGATGGTACTTCATTGACAGAAGGCGAATCGTGTCTTTGAAGCACGTGAGGCTAAACATCGTGATAAAAAAATCGAGTTCGAAGCTCTTTTTGTAACATGGATAAAATATCATCTTTTTTAAATCTGACCCTCGCATTCTATGCACAACACATAGCAATCCATAGTTCTGTGCGAGTGTGCAAACTCGTTCAAATGTTTGACTTATATAGAAAAAAATTAACAACTTTATCGCATATTTTCATCTGCACAAAAAAGTTTACATACCGGCTTCTACTCAGTTTCAACTAATTAAGATGTACTCATAAGTGGTCATATTTTCCTCGAATTTTAAAAATACCTCCTCCTATTCTTACATTGGTGCATCGTCATCGTATCTATGATTAATCTTTTATATACTATATGAGTATTTAATTCTACACAGATTTTACAAGAAGAAAAGCACATTGATAAAACTAATATATGATATGGTTTTAGTCTTAACTAAATTCAGTCACTAATATGGTTAGCAGCCGTTGTTTATTTATCTTAAAATTTCAACTCATAAAAATATCCCAACACTTTGAGTAACACGAATGTCTCATTATTAGATTCTTTAATGAAGAAAAAAATATTTTGGAAGTGAATGAAAAAAAACAATCTATAATTTACACATTTTTCATCGACGTATTTTAGTGAAGAATGCAGCACTTCTGATAAATATTCGGTTAGATTTTTTTTGAAGGCTTCATTCTCGATTTATTCGTTGAAAACACGTACACACATACGTCAATAGGTATAGAGAACGAAAAAATAGAAAAAAAAAATATCCCAATATTGACAATATGACATAGCGTTGGATGATTGCAAAAAAGCACGTATAACTAGAAAAATAACTTGTAGTATCAAACATACATTTGCGACATCAAGCATTCTAGCAAAAGGTGAGCATCGATTATATATTTCGTTCTGCGTCGACGTAAGCAGTAGAGAATATAAGAGGCAAGGTGTTTGTTTTATAACTATCGTTTCATCGAACACAATTTTATGATGATATCGAAAAAAGTGCCTTTAGTAGGTCTGAGATCACATAAATTCTCTGAAATCGAGAATAATATGAAAAAGCATGTGCAAATATTTAATTGTGCCGATCTTAGGGGTGTCACATTTAAATTTTAAAAAAATTATTAAATCGACAAATAATTTTTCAAAAATTTAATTTGAATTAAAATTCTGAAAATTAAAATTTTTGTATGAGAAAAGTTTGAATTAATTTTAAGTTTAACTTTATAGAATTTTATTTAAAATTAAATTAACTTTTCACGAAGTTAAATTTAAATAAAATAAATCGTAAATTGACACCCCCCAAGTCGATATTAATAGACACCCTCTACTCATTAAGATATGTATTCGTCTATACTGACTTCGCTCTATCATTAATCATAAATTATATCATACGCTTTTTAGTTTAGGTAGTTATTTGAAATATATTCGAACTAATCCTTCTTATTTCTCTATTTGGTTGACTGACTCTCACTGCCTGAAGAAAGATTGACACTATAATAGAAGGAAAAATATTGAAATAAAGTCATCTATTAAAACTACGTACATCTCCTATGTCATTTCAGTATTATAGGATAAACGCTAATAACTGAGAGTTCAAAATTTTTCTCATCAAAAATCTTACCTAAAAATGTTACCAATATTAGTTAGAAGCATCAAGTTCGATTCTCATACTATTATTTTCTTTCGAGTAGTTTTAATAAATTTATTGACTAAACTAAGTGAATGACGGGAGAACACATGAAGCGCAAATGTCATCATAGGATAAGACTAACTACTGATAAGGCTGAAAAATAAACTTAATTCAATCAACGCCTCATTCATTTTATTCAATCCATTTGTGAAAGATTGTCTTTCGTTTAGACTAACTTTGATGCTATTGATACAATAAAATCTACGTGTGAACTAAGTTAAATATTTTACTTCAAACGACAATGATAGCAACCAGTGCGCTGTTGGAACAGGTAATGCGAATATATTTCAACCTTAAGAACTATTCCGTACGATATTGAGTTCAGTTGATCTTGACTTTTAAAAATATTTCACCTATGTTAATGAATTGTCAAATTTTTATTTATAGCTAAAGTATGACAAATCCCCACTTATATCAGCCAAACATGATTCAGAAATGCCATCACGAGTAAGAGAAATATTAGAGGAAGTAGGTGATGAACTCATTCTTAAAATTCAACTCGGGCGTACACCTGTTCAAGAATTTCCTCTGAAACTACTTGACTTATTAAGCGATTCAAAATTCACTGATAAGCAACTCGAGCTTGGTTATGATGAGCTTTATCATAACTATTTACTGATAACTATCGAAAATAGTCGTGGACCGAATGTATTACAACATCTACTTGAAAATGTTGAACAAAATACAACAGCGTGTATTGTTCTCAAGCTTGAGAAAGCACAACGTATTGCTCTAAAATATCCAATGCTACCTGATGAAGTCAAGGACGTATATGATATTCCTCTAACACCCAATAGACCATTAACACTTAATCGCCTAATTTCTACAGCATCGAATGTTGACAGAAATTTTTACAAATATGATGCTGGTGAAAATAATATGTGTCAAACCTTTGTAGAAAACATTATCGATATCAATGGTCTAATGGCTAATATTGTTGATCAAGCAACATTGGATGCCCTTAAACCCATCGATTCCAAAGCATTGATTTCTACGTTAGGTAGTCGGGCAAATATTGTTAAAACAGCAACTGATTTAGGTGCAAAATTCGACAAATTAGTATTTGATCACAAGATAAAATGGAAAAAACCTCCTCCAAAAAAGTTTGCCCGATTGCGTCATGAGGATGTCACTGATTCGGAAAGTACTGACACTGTATACGATGCAATTGTTCACCTGGAAAAAACTGGTAAGAATAAAAAATACAGCAGATTCTATGACTATTATTGTATTATTTGTTTGAAGCACGATCGGTTTTGCACACATTGCCACTATCGTCTGATTCAAGACTGCACCACACATCACCAGAAATAAAAAAGAGCTGGGATCGATTTTAATTCTTTAGAATACCTCAAGAATAAACAATTTTGAATATCTTTAACATATTTGAAACCGTCAATATTAGTGTTTTATTCAAGAGTGAAAAATACACATACCTAGCTTGCTTAATATTGTTATTATTTGCTTAAATAAAACAATTTTTATCTTTCTATCGTACCTAAACTTTGAGGTCTCTATTTGAAATAGAATATCCCTAAAAAACGATTATCCACGATTTCGATGGATCATCATTAGGAGTGCTACCCCATATCGCAAATACCGAATAATTTTTAGCGGTAAACCGCGGTATACCATGCAGATTGCAGTAATTGGGGGCCGGTAACCGGACCGGTAAAACCGCGGTAAACCGCTGATTTTCTTCCTGCTTTCATCACATGGGACATTACTTTAGTAGTCATTTTTGTTCAATTTATTATCTTGATGATATATTAATTGTTATTTTTATTTTATACCAAAATATCGATTAGTTTTACAAAAAGTTATTACTAATACCGCTTATTACTTTAAATTTTATTACGTTATTACTAGTAATAATTAACACTTTTTTATTACCTATTACGTGTAATATAATAAAAAATTAAAAGTAATAAAAGTAATGGATAATAATGCAATAAGTTATAACAATCACTCAATTAGTCATGCGACCATATAATCGTACACCAGCAGGTATTGTATGTAAAAGGCGAGACAGTATAACACATAAATGTTATTGATGAATCATATAGCTCATGGATCTGAAATTGCTAGGCATTTTAAGTGGCAATAGGCCAAACAATAGTAGTCATTCTACCTTTCGACTCTGTTTCGATATTTTTATGGTTATAGCAACACAATTCTTTTTTGCACTGACTACTGTGACATCCAATGTCGAGTTTCAACTGGAAGAGTTTTTTACTCCATGAAATACAATGAAATTTTGATATATAACATTATTTTGATACAAATATAGACAGGAACAACAACTCTTTTAGTCGTCCAATGATTTTGAGATCTGCCGTTAGAAATAATGACAGCTCAAATGAAAACAAGAAAAGAATTAACTCTTTGCAGAGAAAAACACTCATCCTATCTATCTTCCTATATCCAGATCGAGAAATCCCACACAGAATCCGATAGAAACTTGATAGTATCCTACCATCCGACAAAATCTTATAGGATTCCGAGTCGAGGAATTGACGTCGGAACCCATTGAACTTCCGATGACATTCAACGGTGTTTCTTTGGAATTCATAGGAATCCGACACCGAGGATCCAACTTCGAATCTGGAACCCGGAATCTGACGATAGTTCTGTAGGGTCCGACAAATTTGATAAGATCCTACTGGGTGCGAGTCGGATCGGATGGGTTCCGATTGGTTCCCACTGTTGGATTGCTCGACCTGGGTAGTCTGCTTCCACTGGAAAGCCTCAATGTGGTCGCCCTTAAAACTCAACTCTTATGCGTGATGATATTCCTACAAATAAAAGTACTGCTAATCGTAGAAGCAATAGTAGTATGGATGAGAACTTACGCGAAGTCGTTTTTATCTGTTAAAATTTTTACAATATGTAGAGCTACACTAGTCCACAATCTTGTCTTCGTTCTGTGCAGATTCTTGTTTTTCTTGAATATCAGGCAAGATTCTTCGCCAAAGGAAAGAAACAGGACTTTTGCCCGTTATTCAAGAAAAACATAATCTTGTCTCATTGATCAGATAACTAAGAATCGGGTTAGAATGGCAAAATATTCAAGATTTTTTGCAATTCAGACAAGTTTCTTTTTTCCTTTCCTTTCTTTTAACGATTCTTATCATATCTTAAAGAAAGATACCACGTGATGTTTTCTGTATATAAACTTATAAATATAAAGAAGTTTGAACATAATATCTTTTTTTTGTGGATGACGCTGACGAACTATGACAGATGTATTTTTTAAATAAATAGTTTTGGTTTAATTGTTTTTCGTTTATTTTATTTTATTTTTCTTAATTTGTTTTGTACGCGATATGAACTTATTGCAAGGGGGAAACAGCGGACTTGAAGTACAAAAGTACGTGAAAGTAAACTACTTGAAGTAGCTTCAAGTACTTCGAAGTAGCGTAAAGTAGCTCTAAGTCACTTTAAGTCGAAAAGTCCGCTGTTTCCCCCTTGACTTGTTGTATATTTCCTTACACATGTACTGTACGTTTTTGTATTTTTAATTTGAAATTAAAATATAATAGAACCGAAAGGAGGCAACCGGAAGGATGCCTAAATGGCAAGAAACAAGAATCATACCAGAAAAGCAAGAAAACAAGACTCATGTAAGAATTGCAAGAACACAGGAATCTTGTCAGAAAGACAAGATCTGTTTTTTCAGGCAAGAATCTTGTATAGAACGGTGTGGTTCTGGGTGTCATTCTGCTTGCTAACTCATCTAAGTTTTAAAAAGAACCATAAAAAAGAAGGTCATGGTGTGCTGATGGGAGAGTTGATTCAAAGTATTTTGATAACCCACCAACTTCGGACCTCCGACAATTTGTATTCGGTATGCTGTACTTATTCTGTAAAAAATTGATATTGTGCAATAACTACTGCAGTTGGTAACATGAATGGTACGTCATGAAAAATATCACAGGACACGAAACATGCAGCAATGAATGAAAGAGTCGTCATATCGGTTCGTTCTCAACATAAATACAAATTAGTTGTGATTCATCATCAGTGAATATCTACAGTGTGAAACTCGCCTTATGTGCATCACTTTCTGATTTTAATATTTCTAATAAATAACAGAATGAACTGAAAATAACGATATAGAAAGTAGATTTCTATTGAATCCACGATGGATTCATAAAACATGAAAAGAGAAAATATCATATGCTAGACAGAGATCTTGAATTATTCAAAACGAATACAGTTCTGCATTTATAACGTAATTACTAACATCATATCCACCTGCCACTAGTACCTTTCCGCTCACTAATGTTGCCGTGTGATGATTTCGTCCGTAATTCAGACTAACCGTTACCAACCAATTTCCTGCTCAGAAAAAAGGTGCCATACTGAACCTTCGAAGATTCTAGATTTGGGTACCATTTTCAGAACCATTTAAGGTTCAAACAAAATCTGGTTCTAGCTAGAATCTTTTCTTATTTGTTCCAAAAGTGGTTCTAGGGTAGTAAAATGTAGTCCACCACACTCAACGAGTCTAGTACTCCCGACTAATGCTTTATCCAATCGTTAATTTCATATTTAATCCCTTATTCCTAAACTTAACCCTAATTTCTATTGTTAACCCTTATTTCTATGTGTTATATTTACCTAGATTTGCTGTGAGTAGAGTACGAGCTAACACTTCCTCCGTTATTCGCACGAAAGCGGCGCCGCCGTTAGTTGTTGTTGAGACGATCCTAAACAAAAAAGGAACAGTAACTTAGATTGTAAGATTCAACCTACCATTAAATGAATTATTCACATATACCTAAAATATTTAAAAAAAAAACACTGATTCATTTTATCATATTAAACTTGCATTTGAATTGATTATTCATACATACCTAACTACAGAAAATTGTGAATTCATTTTATCAGATTGACATTACCTGTCTATTGATACATGTGACATATAGAGAAAGATAAAAGAACAATCGCACTTCAAAAGTTACCACTAATTATTGAATTGATTTTGAAGACACAACTACTCAGGTTCATCATTCAACTATCGCATCTCTGGCATCGAAAAAATGATAACGGATTCGGAATCTTCGACCTCAATAACCTATTTGAGATTTATATTGCTTTAATCACGTTCCGAAAATATAGTATCTTGGTTCAAGTCAGAACCATCTTTGGAAAAATGGTTCAGCATTAAAAATAATGGTCCAGGCAGGAAGCTTTTCAAACATCCGGAACTATTGAGGATCGGAGATAGTTCCTTAAACTAGCTAGAACCCTCGGTGGTTTATTAATAAACGAGTGAAACCTTAAAAGGTTCAGTATCTTGACTAGAACCATAAATAGTTTCATATGGCACCTTTTCTTTCAGAGTGCTGTAGGATCATATAATTCAGCACCATCTAGAGTACCACCATTATATCCACCACAAACTAACACTTGCCCGTTCGATAATACAGATGCTCGATGAAACTCTCGTGTACTATTCATGCTTCCAGTAGTGGTCCAAGTTTCTGTAGCCGGATCATAGAGTTCAGCACTTTTGAGATAGCTAGAACCAAGCCCCATCCCCCACAAACTAACACTTTTCCATCGGATAATGCGGAAGCAGTAAATTCTTCACGCCCAACACTCATGCTACCAGTATATGTCCAATTTCCTGTTGCTGGATTATACAATTCAGCACTGTTGAGAGTGGCTCCATTGAATCCTCCAGTGACTAATACAGTTCCATTTAACAATAAGGATGCTGTGTGTTGGCTTCTTGATGTACTGATGTTACCGGCTATTGAGCATACTAAAAATAAACTCAAATTTTCCGTAAAAAACAGATGTAACACAAATCCAAAAATAAATTCATTGGATAACTATCTTAGTATAAAAAACATATAGCACGTTGCATGGCGTATTTATTCAATATTGCTTCATGATTATACGGTAGAAAAACTAAAAAATAGATGACTTGAAGTATTTATAGCTAGTAGTAAAATTTGCTGATTACCTTTGTTGAAAATAATGGTTTAGTTCAATTATTTAAAACTAACTTCTGTTGAAATCAAGGATGTTTTTCTTATTGCTGAATTCTATAGTATTCATCGATAAGCACAGGTTTTCATGAATCTCTCTGACATAACAGAAAAAGTTTAGTTTTGTTTGCTTGGACTATTTCATGCAAAGTTAAGCAATTAAGAATCGATACGATTACTGACTAGAAATTCTGTGGGTTATTTTCAATGTATTTTCTATGAAGCCAAGTGTATTCTTTTTAACTTGGAGATACGATTACTGTGAATATAATTGCTACCATGCTATCTGTTCAAGTTTGCAGCTGCTTTTAAAGGATATCCTTTTATTATTTTCATGTGTCAGAAGCATCATTTTGTTTCAAAGCTGAGTCTTATACACTAAAAAAAATCCGCAGAATAATAAGCGGAAAAAAGTTTTTGATAGGGTATTTAACAAAAAAAGGGTTTATGAAAGTGCAACGTATCATGAACCCTTTTTTTGCGTATATGATGAAGATAATGAACGGTTTTTAGGTTTATGATTTAGAAAAAGTGTTTATCAGATTTTTCAAAAACGAAAACAGGGTATGTGACACGTTGCACTTTCATAAACCCTTTCTTTTACAGTATAGGCGGCGAAACGATTTCCCTCCATGGTAGACTCAATTTTGTGAAACACGATCTGAAAGGAGTGTTGAAGTATATAGGGTAGAAATTTGGACCCGTCCCCGACCCTCCTCCCAGTCAGGGACAGAGAAATTAATTAATTGATTGGTTAATTAATTAATTACTTAATTAATTTCTCTGTCACGGTCTGTGATGGTCTCTGAATTCTCTCTCCCAGTCTGTGATGGTTTCTAATTTCTCTGTCCCGATCTGTGATGGTCTGTGGATCCTCTCTAACTGTCTGTGATGGTCTCTACCGACTCTATTGATAAAAATACAGACTGTGAGCGAAAGGCTGCATATATGATTACAGATAGTGGCCTAAAAGCTACAAAGACTCACAGGCCGTGGTAGACAGGTTTCAGTAAAGGAGTTCCATCGTGTTTCACATTTTAATCCCACAGGGATTGCGCTAACAGCTTTTCTAGCTAAATGAGATAGGGAAGCGGCAGGGCAGCCATTACCATTCCAACTTTGGGAGGAGACGGTGTAAAAAACATATTTTTCAAGATGCTGTGCTCAAGGATGTCGCGAGCACCCAAAAATTTTAAGCGAGAGTAACCAGTGTTGCTAGATTCACCTGATTGCGAAACCTTTTCAGGATTCTCGCATTTTTTTCTCAATTTTTCAGGAATTTGTTTTAGTTTTTTTATTGGTTTTTCTCAATGTTTTCCGAGGTTTATACAATTTTTCGGATTTTTCTGAATTATTTTGGATTATTCCGCATTTTCAGATATAAATTTCGGATTTTTGACTTTAACATCTGCCACCACTGACGTGCTTAAAGTAGTGTAAATTTCGTTTTGTGAAATACAATGCAAGACAATTTTTTTTCAATGTTGATTTCTTGGTAGATTTAAATTTTATAAAGCCCAATGAATATCTTATCGAATTCTAGTTCGTATTTGTGATAAAGAAAATATGAGCTAACTTTGCAACAATACATCATATGTTACTGACACTGTAAGTCATACGTGAAAACTAAACAATAATGAAAGACTTAGATATAATTTCGTCTACCCAGGTCAAACAATCAGACAGTAAGATTTTCTATGATCGTATCTCTGATGTTATATGATCTTACAAGATCTGTGTCTGATTTTTTGACCTGGGTATTCAAGCCTTTAACTGTTCTTGTTTGATCCTACTCAAGCCTACCCTATTCCAAACTAGGGTAGACTCAAACCTTGTGAGCCTAGAGGCTCCGCCGCCTATAACCACAGGAATGAAATGTTGTATTTGTATCCAGTGGTCACTTGTCTCAACTTGCATATCTTGCGCATATTTTACATATTCAAAAAGTAGGAGAAAAAGAACAATGATTTTCCAATTATATAACTAAGAAAGCGTGCCGAAGAATCGCAATGTTATGAAGTTTAGAAAAACAAAAACAGTCTAGTTAGAAGATACAATCCTTCTTTCCAATCGTATAGTGAAATCAATATTTTTGTTTTTAATTTTTGAAAATTGAACTCATCCAGCGTCCGAGACACTTAAAATGATCTAGCTTCGAAAGCCAGGACAACTGCTTGACTGAATAATCACGTTGAGTAGCGTTAGTAAAGAGATTTTAAGACTTACTGATTGTTGTATTCGTCGCATTTGTTGAATTGGTTGTATTTGTTTGAATATTGAGTTTTGATATTACAGCGACCCCCGCCATAGCAATCACTGTTCTCATCAAAGGAATGGCCAGTACAAACAGTAGTAAAGCGACCAGAGTATTCGATTTGGATAAAGAATCAAGTTTACTAATGTGATAAAAGAACGTCGAAGCACACTAGAAAGAAAACAAGATAAATGTCACTTACCCTTGCTTTAACCCGTCTAGATGTTCATGATTAGAATCGATTGGACTTGAAAAAGCATCGTCTTTTTGAACAGTAGGCTCGCTCAGTTTATGGGTTTGACAATCGGTCTTTACGAGTTCTGAACTAGGCAATTTATGGCGGTGTGTCTGTAGTGTGGAAAGGAAATTGCGGGTGTTGATAGGCTAGAAAATAGAAGACATGATTTGTTTACGTCTCATCTGCTTACCATATTCTCAAAATAGTTTCATTGTAATAATTAATAGGAACAGGAATATTTTCTAGTTTCAAATTCAATGCTACATTGCAGAGGTGTCCACAGGGCAGGGCACAGGGCAAATTTAAAAAAAGTTGGTTCGCCCTGGACAGGGCAGGGCAGGGCAGGGCTATACCTTCGTGCCCTGCAAATTTTGCATATACTTACTTTAGTTCGAAAATAACAGCAATTTTATTCTTCTCGGAAACGTGAAAGAAACTAAAACTATCCAGATGGCGCTATAAAATGGTAAATAGATTGTTATATTTGTGTTTGTATGATGACCGTATAAGGTCCAATCAAATTTGTAAGAAAACAAAAGAAAATAATAAACTAATCATAATAGTGATAATAGTGCACGTATATTTAAAATATAATTGTAATAGTTGCTGACGTTCTTATTATTTCAATAAAACTA